>JAPYZI010000094.1:0-87149 GCA_030523105.1 Ophioninae sp. A BG-2022a | reverse complement strand
TGAGTATTAGGAAACTTGGATAGATAAATATACTAGTAATAATCGCCTTTACTGTTGGTTTAACTTGAAAAGTATGTATTTCACAGCGATTCCCGCTTAAGGGGATCAATTCGTACTACTTTCCCCTATGTTACTAACAACCGACAGAACTAGAGTTTTCAATTTATATATAAAAATAATAAAACGGCGACGAAAAACAGAGAAAAATGCACGTTTCTTTTACTGTTAGGTATTTGCCAAAAAATTAGTAAAAATACCGTTTTTTTTAAAATAATTCTAGTTTATGATAGGAAATATCACAACAATCGGTTCAGTACGTTCTCTAAAACGATAAAAAATGAAGTTTGAAGATAAAAGCGATCAAAGTTTTTGTAAAAGAAAAATCACAACAAAAAAAAACTAACGCATAATCAGCGATGCCCCGTATACTTTTAGTTTCGAAAAATATTTAAAAAAAACGAACGTTTGAAGGATTGGGTAAAATTTCAAACAACCGCGGCTATTCGAGTGGTACAATGACGCGTTAAACTTAGGTAGTGTTGATCATTCGTTCCTTGAAAAGTGTTCCTTTCTCAAAACTGAAATGATGATTTTCTAATGTTTGCCGCTGCGGTTTGTTCTAGCTTCCCTTGGAAGTTTTCGGAGTTTATTGCCCCGACCGGACCGACCCCATTTTGGCTTCATTAAAATCGCTGTAACTTTGAAAATATTGTTGATTTCGAAATTTCCCTTTGAAGACCTATTCAAAGCCGATTTTTTTGGATTCCAGAACTGTTATAGCCCATTGTAGCCAATGATCTCTTTTTTCATACAAATATTTATATTTTTGAGAAAAATAATAATTAAGTGGCCAAAAATTCTTTGAAATTGGGATTTGCGTTGATCAAATACTGGATCGAAACGAGCCAATGTCGCGTCGAGAGTTTTCAACGAATGAGTCCCGCGAACTTCCCTAAACGTATTGGCGACGCTACTTCAAACACGCTCGAAAACGAATCGAAGAACAGATGAATTTGGAAAAAAGTTGGTCCAACTGTAATGCTCCCGTAAATGCACGAACGACGAGAGAGCATCGTACGATTGTTACGACTGGGGGAGCTTCCGCAGTTGAACGAAGCAATATGGTAGTTATTTCTTAGCGATTTTCAGCCACCCGTCCCGTAACTTTGCGACACTTTTTATCCACGAGGAAAGTTAGAATCGAAGGAATGCTCGTCCCGGAGCGTAACTTTCAACGTTCTATCACCACATAACAATACCTCTGTGTATGTGTGTGTGTGTGTGTGTGTGTGTTTGTGCTTGTATGTGCTTATGCCGCTCTCTTTCCGTCTTCCTAAGACACGTGACTCGTCTCGAGTTCGTTTCATTTCATCCTCGGTTTTTTATTTTATTATCGCGTCTCTCTCTCTCTTTCTCCTCTTACAAATGTTTAGACATATAGAAATAATAATGAAGCTGTAAAATTTAAGTCCGCCATAAGTCACTCAATGCAAATGTTACTTTTATGCGATAAGAATATCGCATAAAAATTGTATTATGTAATCTCATACGTTTGTATTAGGTTGGGGAATAATTTCTTAGCGTATTTATATTTTGTTTTACAACGATTGTTTTGCTGTTCGGAGCTCTTTCTGCTTTACAAAACTGTGCTTCATCGTCTTTTTTAGTCATTTAGATTTTTATTACTTTTGAGCCTTAGGAATGGCATATTTGAAGGAATATTTTCGACACCTGCTCTTCTTCATTTTTTTAATCAAGGCCACAAAGCTGATGAAGCAGCCCGAGACATTTGCAACTTGGAAATTGTTGTCGAAAATGCCAAAAGCCGGTGTCGAAAATGTTTTTTTTTACATCCTGGATATTCTATTCCTAAGCCTAAAAATAAAAAATTATATTAATCAAAAAGACGATTAGTATAATTTTGTACAGCAGAAAGAGCTCTATCGAAGGAACATTACACACTTTGTCAAACAGCAAAAGATCATTGTAAAACTAAAGACAATATGAAAACGCCCGGACTTATTCCCCAACCTAATAAATTGCTTTTATGCTATGTATACAGTCCATCTTAAATTATTGCCTAATAGTTTACTAGGGCATAATCATCTCTCTTCTCTCACCTCTCTCCCTCTCTCTTTTTTCTTTTCCGTCTTTCTTTTCTCCTTTCTCCCCCTCCTCGGAGCCGACAGTTTGCGCGATTAAAGATAAGACTCATCCGGCACTCGCGATTATCGCCAATTCTGCAATCAATCACAGATACGATTTCGAGAGCTCTTAGAAAACACGGCACGGCACACGTGTATGCGTGTACGTTGCTACGAATTTATAAATACTACATGCAGTAAAATCTCGATCAATCGAGATATCGGGTAATACATGGAAGTAATCCAGTGAGCGTAAACCCAATTTTTTTTTGACATCTTGTGGTATAGACTCTTGAGTAAAGCGTTTGTGGACTAGAGAAACAGAAGTCTGAGATTGTCCATACCGGACCGGGCATTTCGCAGTTTCCTCGTGCCCAAGGAAATTCTCATATGGTGCAGATTTAAGTGGGTTTGAAGTTTGCATAGTTCTCACACAACGTTATTTCTTTTTCGTTTCATTATTTTCACGAATATCCAAAATCGTATATCTATGGCAGAATTGTCGTAGTTCATAAATAATTTAATTAAATTAAAATCAAACACATGTTCGAATGATGTCCGTGATCGCAATCTGCGAAAAAAGATTTCAAAGAACAAAGAAATATCATATTCGTTGTAAACTTCAACATCGTGGGTTTCAAGGACGCGTAAAAGATCGACATAACCTCACAAATTTTCGAAATCCGTTTTCTCACAGGCCGTTGAGTTTTCAATGAGAAATTGAGTATCAGTCTCCGTAGAATTCGTAAAAGCAGAGATCGAAGCTTTTGCTTTACGATAAGAATGTTTCATCTTTGAGAAATCGAGGTTTGAAAATTTCGACTATCCATCTTGCACTCATGCGTCAAGTGACACATTTACGTGTCTTTGAAACGATTGTGGACCGTTACGAACGTTAGTTTGGAGCAGCAAAGTGCCGGTTGGGAGCGATTGGAAAGGCTTCAATTGGGGAGACCTATCCGTAAAAATTCGTCAGGGTAAACATTAAAACCTCGATTAATAGGGGTCGAGTTATCCGTAGAGCGAATCAACCGTGAGTCCCTCAAGCGCCGGACAACGCTCGCTCGTTAGCGTCACGCTTCGAGCCTGTTCGGACTCGAAAATCGATCTCTCTATTGGTGACGTGTGTTCAAACGCAGACTGGGACTTGTCATAGCAAATACAGAGTATTGCATCCGATGTTTAGCTATCGGTGAATCGATCGCCCACCGAAGCTAGGTTCAGTCAATATTTTCAAGAGGACGTTCTTTTTTTTTAAATTATTTCTTCGTATTTTGTCAAATGATGAATCCACTTACGCCTCATAAGCGTAGGTGGTATGTAGCGTAGATCGATGCCAACAATATGCTCAAGCTGTGGAAATATTCTTTCTTGTCAGTGAGTTGAAAATAATTTTGAAAAATTGTAAACAAATTTGGAGAACTGCAAAGCTCTCTGTTTAACCGAAAAGGATTTTGCGAAATTGAAAAGAATGTTGGAAAGTTAAAAAGAATTTTGGCAAACTGCCAAGAATGTTGGCAAATAGCAAAGCATTTCGAAAGTCCGGCAAAAAACGTCGCGAAAATGAAATTAATTTTGGTAAACCGAAAGGAATCTTTCAAAATTGAAAAAAGCTTCGGAACATTAAAAGAATGTTAAAAAACTGAAAAACCATTAACGACAAAAATTTTTTTTAAATAGATATAACGGCAACAAAAAGAAAACAAAAATGTCCGTTGCGTTTCAACGAAGCAGACCACAACGTCATGGTTAATCAAAGTCTTACTGTATGTATCAGGATTTTGAAAAAGTGTCTGGCAAACGACAAAAGTGTCTGTCTCTCTCCCTCTGTCTCTTTCTTCATCACTGACCCTCCTCCCTCTCATTCCCTCTCTCTCTCCTTCTCATCTTCCTCCTACTCTCTCTCTCTCTCTCTCTGTCTCACCCAGTCCTAGTAAGACGAGAGCGAGAGAGAGAGAGAGCGTGCGTGTCGCGTGAGAACGGCAGGAAGGAGGGGGTAAAAGAGGAGAAGCCGGCAACTCGCGCGCGTCATAAGCTCAGGTTGGAGGAGGCGGGCACTTAAGTTTAGACTTCAGTCGGCAATCGCGACTCGCGTAGCATCGAGAGTTTCATTCATTTCTCTCGCTCAACTCGCACGTATACGCGCGCGTATCCGCGTGCATGTGTGTGCACAAGGGCGTTTTTACGTACACGCATAAAGACACGCGTATGTACGCGTACGTAACAGCGTATGTGTAAAAATGTATGTATACGTTATACGGTTGACACGATCTTCGATTGAAACCGCGCGGGGACCATCTTTCGTTTTTCGACCGAACCGGGAGATACGAGGAAGAACCTGCATCGAGCAAATCCCTGAAGAAATGTTAATTACGAGCTAAAGAGTTCGGGGTTGATCGGAGACGCCGTAAAAAATCATTGAAAATTCTTTCCTCTTCGAATCGTATTTTTCACGTTTCCGAGAGCTCTCGTGAACTCGCGAGACAACCAGGAGAAGATTCTATTGAAAAAAAATGTTTCCTTAAGGACGTACGGAAATCATTTTTTTTTTCCCGGACGATTGGAATAATCTAGAACTGCGCCCAGTGTCGTTTTCATCAGTCACCGCTACACCACCAGTGACGTTTCTTAGTTTCTCGAGGAATATGTTTTTTTTTTCTTTTTTTTTTTCGTTTCTTTCCTTTGCTCGCCGCCTGAAGTGGACTGATAACGAGGAGACCCGACAACCCATCAAAGGTCGCCGATAAGGACACCCGCTTCGACGAAAAAAAGGAAGCGGTGAAAAACGACAAATCGCCGTCAGTGTTTTTGCATATCGGCCAACATACGCACGATTTTGATATCGAGGATAGCTGAAGATACTTGGTCATTTTTTTTGAAGAGCTCCGCGTTCAGTAATTTTCTCCCGTTCAATCCTCTTCCATACGATTCTACACGAACCAGCCAGGAATCCTTTTGTTTCACATTGAAAAAAAAAACAAGGGTTGTGGAATTGGTCACTTCGGGGGAAAAAAGTACCCAGGATTGAAAAGGGTTAATACAAGGGAGAAATGAAAAATCGGACGTGTCTAGCTCGGGGACTGAAAAACTCAATTGGACATAAAAATGTAGAAGAAAAAATAACAAGCTCCGAACATAATAACAACGATAATTGTACTGCTAAATAATAATAATAAGTAATATTGTTGAAATGTAAAAAAAAATAAACGTCGTAGCGGTCCATCGTCGACGTAATTCTCGTGTTCCGAGTATTGTGCAATATTTTGAAATCTTCCTGACCCTAAAAGTACGAATGCGTTTCGCGTCAATAATAAAATTTGTTCTTCGAAATAATTAAATAAAATCGATTATTCTATGTATTAAAAATAGATAAATAATTTAGCAAACAATTTGACATTTGTGCAAATAATAAAAGAACGTTTAGAGTGTTTTCGTCACCCTCGTTGACTCGACTTCACAATTGTGACGTATTCAGTGACGCAAGATCACCTAAAACAAACAAACCGAAACAAACCTTTAACTAAACCGGACTAAAAATTATTTCTAAATATAGATGTGAAAACATAAAGAAATGATCACGGAAGGTAGAATGAAATAGGAGGCCGAGTGAGGGGGAGGAAAAAATGGGAGTACCGTTGGTGGCTTTTGTTACACCGTTCATCAACAACAATAATCCTCTCGAAAGAATCTTGCACATGAATGCGAGCGTTGAAAATACGGCGTTGCCCCATCATACGCCAGTAACATCGAGCAACAACAACGATAACGAACATTGCACGAGCAACGCTCGGCGCTCGCTAATTTCGAGAAATTCGAGCTCGTCGGATTTGGATAATATTCGAGAAAACCATCATTCGGATCGATACGACTCGTCTACCATGATCGGAATAATCGATGACGTACGTCTACTTCCGCCACCTATTGCCACCTCGGTCGGATGGACCCGACAACCCCCGCCGAAGAAAAAATGGATTCGCCATTATTTCCTCGGTGAGCCTTCGTTTCATTTTCCCACTTGCCTCGTTTGCAACAACATCACTGAAAATATGAGGCTCATAGGCAAAATACAGCGTTCATTTTTTTCTCGTCCCAATAATCTTTTTCAATCGAATAATCAAAATTTTGTATAATTAGTGAAGAAACGTCGACGAGAAAAACTTCGAGGGTCATTAAAATGTGTATATTGATAAAAATATTTCGAAACTGATTATTCAATGAAACAAATTAATTATTCCGTTTCATTTCTACTGAAAAATCTTTTTCGACGTTGATTTATGCGTGAAAAGATTTTTCGAAATGAACGGTGCTGAAGTTTGCATCGTCAGAACCCATCGAAAAAAATACACGTATCTTTATAATATTCCAAACGTCTTTTGGCAGATTTGCGTCACAGTGAGCATTTTTTCGGATTCTCATTTGGCGGTCTACGACAAATCTACAAAGTGTGATTTCTGATGCGAACAAAAAATAAGTTAAAAAAATTCTTTTCGATGAAGCGATGGTCACTTTGACGCAATAAAAGTCTAAGTACGTACATATCAAATTACATTGCAAGCTGTTCAGCGATTGTTGAACACAGTTTAATTAATAAATAAAGAAGTACAATATTGTTGCGGTTGGAGGTTAATATTTATTGAATTAAATTTTATAGTTTTTATTCAATTTCTCGTTTGTATAATTATATCTACAGAAATATAGTTTCTTATAAATCGCGATGTCAGGGATAAGAATTCGTACAGATAGGTGCGTGACGAATAATAGCAAGAATTTGACCAATTTTAAGAAAATCATAAAAATCATAAAAATGTGAATGAAATAGTCAGAACATCTGTCAAACGTATTTTAAAACGAGACCTGGGAGCTTTCGATTATACCCGGAATATCATTGAAGGTGTCTCAACGATTGGCAAAGATTGGGGACGCATACGCGACACCACAGAACTGTGCTCGGTCCTCTCCTCGAGCGAGTGCTAATTGGCAATTTCGCGTGACCGAGCAGGGTACACCTGAACCAAGGGAGAATGAGATGGAAAGAGGGAGAGAACGGCAGTGTGCAAAGTGCGCTGCAAAGCCCACCGCTATACGCAAACGCCTGTGCGTGTCCGACTCGTCGATCCTTCTTGTTTGACTTTTGGCATACGTTCCCCTAATTTACCATAATTTAGATTCACCACTTGATCGAGTTGAAGCAAACTCAAATCTCTCTCTTTCTCTATCTTTCCTTCTCCTCCATTCCCTCTCGTTTACTCTTTCATGGTCTATCTATCTTTCTCTCTCGCGCTTTTACGACAGGCACTGACCACGCCTAACGCATCGATGTACACAAATACGCCAAATATTACGTACTGCGCAGTGACGAAGACAAATATGAGAAACACAGCAAACTCAAAAAAACTTGAACCCAATAATGATCCAATCCCGAAAACAAACCTAAATCCAAAGAAATCTAAACGTAAGCAAACTTACATTCAAACAAATCTAAACCAAAACAAACAAACCTAAATTTAAACAAACGAAACCCAAACAAATCTAAACCCAAACAAACGAAACCCAAGCAAATATAAACCCAAACAAACCTAAATTCAAACAAACGAAACCCGAACAAACGTAAACCGACAAAAACTTAAACCTCAACAAACCTAAACACAAGAAAACCTAAACACAATCGAACGCGAACGCAAAGAAACCTAAATCCAAACCAAACCCAAACAATCCTGACACAAATAAATATGAACCCAAAAAAGGCAAACCCTGACAAACCTTAACCCAAAAAATCCTAACGTAACATGAACAGACCTTGACCCAAACAATCCTAGAAAAACAAACCTTAACCGAAACAATTCAAACAAAAACAGACCTCAACCCAAACAATCCTAACAAAAACAAACCTTAACCCAAACATTTCTGAAGAAAACAAATATGACCCAAAAAAAAACTCAAACCCTGACAAACCTTAACTCAAACAAACCCAAGCTCCGGCACAACAAACAAAAACAAGTGTTTGGCGCTGTCGTTGGTTTTGGTTTTGGGATTTTGTTCGGAGGAAATACAAAGTTACCTCGACTATTTATCTCCAATCAAGACCTCAATTGAAAAGTGTATTTTTTGGGCAATCTTTTTTTGTCGTCTTCACGAAACCCTGTCATTTTTATTTAGGTTTCGGATGGCCATGTCTTCCCTCGTCGTTGTAGGTTGACGAACCCGTCATTGAAGACTCTTCGTCACGGGAGATTTTTCCAGGACCATTGAAACGGTCGGAATATAAATCAACACGCGCTTTACACGTGTCGCAAGTGTTCATAGCGCGCAAGCGATTCGCATGTTCACGCGCATCCGCTCGCTAAAGCCATGCTCGTTTCTCCCTTCGATCCTGATCTAATTTTAACGCCGATCCGCCTGGCGACAAACCAATCTAATTCCGAAGGTGTTCACACGAGATTATTCGGGTGTGCGTGTACGAGAGAGAGAGAGAGAGAAAAAGAGAAAGACACGGATATGTAAAACACACGTTAAAGTCTCGCTATCTGTCCTGTCCTATTGGCCAGAGGATCTCAAGGACACATCCTTCTTCCTTTTCAGTCTTGCAAGTCCTACATAGACGTAATTCCACATAACTCTCGCGTAGTAAAATTCGCGCTCCGACTCAATCGCCTGTTTTGTATACGGGTGGATTTCGATATACAGAAATTCGTTTTAGCAAGTAAAGGCTTTTTTTTAAAAATCACCGTGTTTGGGAATTTTTTCTTAGTGCAAATGGCATGCATTTGTCATTTCGATAATTGATCGAATTTTAAAAACACTAAATAAAAAAGAGAACGGCAGTAAACTTACATAAGAAAACAACAACAAGTTATTAATAACAACAACAAGAAAAATAATAAAAATAAAAATTACAATTTTAATCACATTAATAATAACACTAAAGATAAAAGGATACCAGAAACATCAATGATCGTGGATTATTATTATTCGATAAATCGATCAAGTATTATTGTTATTAAATCAATAATAAATAAAAATTCGAATAAATTAAATAATGATAATAACAGTAACGTGAAACTAGAAAACCACAATGCAATATTTGAATGACTTAGTATTAAAGCGAATTAATCGACCTAAAGCTTTCGCCTAGTTATTATTATTAATAATAATTATAATCATTTAGTTATAATAATAAAAGAACGACAACAGCCATAACTTTACAAATGATAACACCATATCATGCATACGAATTATCGCATATTGTTATTTGCAAAAAACAATGAACGACTTGAAAGAAGTCTTGATTCGACTTGACGGGATTGCAGGGTTCACATAAATAATAACTACAACAACAACAACAACACCATCAATAAAAATATTGGTAATATGATATTAGAAAAAGAAAAAAATAAAATTTAACGTATTAGTTTTGATACGAGTTGATCGTATTGCCGGATGTATCTGAATAATGATGATAATAAAAACAGTAATAATTATATTTTCTTCTGTAGCTTTTATTAGACAATAGACGAAGTGGTTTCGGGGTGCGCAAGTACCTTTCATTGTTATTGTTGTATTGTTGAATATAAAAATGAAATAATAATAATGATAATATAAATATCCGGCAATTTCACTGCAAACGTATGTCCATACGATTATATATTTCTTTGAAATACTTTGAAAATTGGTATAACATGGAATCGTTTTCCGAAGATGACTATTCCAAACAAGTTAACGAATTTTATCAAGGCCGAGAATATATTTTCCCGTCGTCTTGATGCTTTCTACACGTACCTCTCATTTTTAAACGATCGAAAACTCATTCAATGATCCTTAAATGCGAAGATGATAAAATATCTATTTGAACGGGTATATTCGAGGGAGCGAGGTGGGCTTCGAGGTTTCGAGCTGCGAAGCCCTTCCGGTTTTGTAACTTTCGCCAATGTCGTCAAAATCGAGCAAAAGGCAAACCGAAACGTCGATAGAACGAAAAATAAGGAAAGTAAAGGAAGAAGGATCGTAGGAACGCGGGCGAATATGGCGTCCAGTAGTATGACGTTTCTCCTCGTAGGAACGTTCCCGAGTGCTGTCAGTCAAAAGTGACGGCGGCGAGAAGTGTTCGAAGATGACGGTCGTGGATTCGCGCGAGCGAGCACTTCGTTGTAAATTTGCACGAGGATGAAACAACGCGCCAAGGCGCCGAGGCCTCGTCCGTTTTTTTTTTTTTGTTTTCTTTTTCTTGTTTCTTTTTTTTGTTTTGCTTTTTTGCTTGCCTTTGGATCTCGATCTATGCGCGTGTCTGTATGGGTATTACGTCGATACGGATTCTTCTCGCTTCGATGCCTCGTACGAGAAATTTGAATCTGCGAATAATTCTCTCTCTCGCTCTTTCTCTCTCTCTCTCTCTTCCTCTTTTCTGGCTGACCCGCTTCCCCGGCTTGCCTCCCATGTCGCCCTCTTTTTATTTTCAACTTTTTTTTTTCAACCGCCACTACGGACCCCCGAGGAAACGTCTCTACCGTAATTTTAGAATTTTTTTGCTCCTCCTTCGTTTCGACATTTCTTTAGCGGGCTATTTTGAGACCCGGACGCCTGTTACAACACACACCACCGATACCCGTCTCATCCTCGAAGTCAACGATTCGTTTGAAAAAAGAGAGAGAGAGAGAGAGAAAAAAAAATGTAAGGTCCATCAAAACTGCCAGACGCGCCGGGTAGCCGACGTCGCGTTACGTGGATGTATGACGGCTTGAATTTATGCAAATTTGTCAAGTTCTCTGTCATTCTCTTTTGTATTGTCTCTCTCTCTCTCTCTCTCTTGCGTCTCGCGTGTATACGTGTCTACACAGGGAGTGGACACATTTTCACGGACGCACATCGATTGTGCTCTTTGGATTCTCGGCAACGCGCGATATTCACCCGTTACACGCTTTTTAGCCATTGTCTCAACTCGTATTATTGCCTCGTTACGATTCCACGGTACGGCGACCGATCGGACCATTTTACATAGGAACGTCAGACAGGAACGGATATACGGAGATTAAATTTCTTACCGCTCTTTCGTCGATCTTAAAGGCACTTATTACATAGAGAAAATAAGAGTGATAAAAGTCTGTGGGTGAAATAAAGCAACTTTGAAAATTTCCATCCAACGAATTTCGAGATTAGTATCAATTCGTCTGTAAACCTGGATTTTTCACAGCCGAGCCAAAACGATTTTGGTTAGGATCGTTCCTCATGGATTTTATAAAAAATATATGAAAACAATAATTTTTAACTAATTTTATTATTGATCATTCACAGTTAATGTTTCGAAGAGAAGTATTTCTTTTTTTTTTCGTATTTTTCAGGGTGTATTGAGGGGGTGAAAATATGACGGGACTCGATATGCCTAGGATTTCGAACGGAAAGTAACCGGAAAAACTTTTACAGGAAAAAAGGTGTTAGAGTTGAATAATAATGTATATGCATCGATATATATCAATTTAATAATAATTCCTATCCAAATGCTTATACGAATTAATTCACGTAATTGAAATAAGTAAAAATCATTTCAATTATTATTCACTTCCTTAGAAATAAATAAAAAGAATCAAATTCAACAAAATATGTTATGTAATTGACATAACTGAAAATCATTTAAATTATTATTCACTTCCTTGGAAATAAATAAAATAAAATTCATTAGAAATAAACAAAATCATAATTAAATCAATCCAAATCCTTGTCCAATGAAATCAAATTACGAATTCTCTATATTTCATATCCTTTTTTGTGCTTTTTCGTCTCTTCATTGTCAAGTTTTTTTTACTGTCGCGAAAGTTCGTAAATTATGAAATTTATTATATTGGAAATTTAAAGTGAGCTAGAAAGCCGTCGAATTTCGAGCGTTCTCGATCAAGTTGCCGCCCATGGATGTAAGACGTGGTCATAGATAGTAATCGCTGGTGATACGTCGGCATTTCTTTTTTTTTTCTCCAATTCTTTTTTTCTTTGGAGGCCGAAATTCGCGAGGTGGTCGCTATTTTTAGGTCATGGCTCCTCGCAGATTCGTTCGCAAATCCTCGCTCCTTACCTTCCCCTTCGCCCACCTCACCCGCCTCGTCATGTCGAACGACTCACAAGAACCTTTTTTTTTCTCTTCGATCTCCTCTATACCCGCGATTTTCGGAGGCGTGGTGTGTATATCGCATTTCGCAATTTTTTGCCCTTCATCCAGAACGATCCAGTGTCTCCCCTCTCTTTTTCTTCATAATTCTCTCTCTCTCTCTCTCATACGGATTATGAAAAATCTATCGATAAATTGTATTTCAATAATCGAAACGTCGGGAAAATTAAATTTTTCCGCTTTGTCGACTACTGTTTGATGGGGCGGTGTCACGTGACTATTCTTTTTTCGATGTCGAGTCTTCCAACAAGATTTTGTCAATCCGTCCGATAAAAAATTGCTCAGAAAGCTGAGCTTTGACGAAATTTCTCGCTTCAATCGAAGCTTTTTTTTAACAAAATGAATTTTGAAAGCAATTACAGAATTGTTTACCAATTTTTTTACATTTAGATAATTGTTTACCGATTTTTAATTAAAAATATTAGTCATTACAGTGGTTATAATCGATGTGGTGAAGGATCTCTAATCGTGAAGGATTTAGCAATCAACATGATTGTTGTCATTCCATTGATCTTAAATGAAAAAAACATTTATTTCTTGGAACAAGAGTTAATCGAATTTTTTAAACATGGTTTTTCGATCATGAAGAATGATGGATTTTGCATTTTTGGACTCGTATTATTGAGGTAGGATGACATCGTTGAAAACAACTGGAGACAACAAAATATTAATAATACAAGCTAATTTACTATTACACTGAATAAGCATATCAAATTTCAAGTTAACCCATGTATAATGTTAAGTCGAGTCAAGAAGTCGTGTATACTGTTTTGAAAAACAAAGTCTGAAAAAACATGTTTAAAATTCGACAAACAGTTCTGCCGTTCTAACCAGAATGTTACCTAAAACCTGCTATTCTTTAACGATTTGTTGGATCCTCCTCTTCAATTGTAGTTGCTTCAAGCAATGTACGATTTATAGGAATTTCCAATGGCTCAATTCCTTAATATATCCATACATCCAATGTGTATAAATTCATGCCCCGAATTACATTCCGGCGCCAAATTAAGCAAATGAACAAATTAAACAAATCAAAGTTGAACTTTCGTGCGTTTAAAATAGGAAAGAAAAAACCACGCAGCAAAATTTCACACCCTGACCAATCCACTCTTTTTTCTCCTATCGTATATTCTT
This sequence comes from Ophioninae sp. A BG-2022a, assembly GCA_030523105.1. Classification (NCBI taxonomy): domain Eukaryota; kingdom Metazoa; phylum Arthropoda; class Insecta; order Hymenoptera; family Ichneumonidae; species Ophioninae sp. A BG-2022a. The sequence continues at coordinate 73,721 of JAPYZI010000094.1, read as the reverse complement.
TCAAGCTCGATAGTCGAACTGCCCCACGACAACATTCTTTTTTTTAAATCTCTTTCTCTCTTTCTTCCATCTCCGTAGATTTCGGCGGAGAGTTCTCTCGCATTTCTGTGATATTACACGGTTTCGCGCGGCCTTGAAGAGTCTCGTCTCTCTAACTGTATTACATCTATATATATATATATACACACACGTACACACATATATATATCTCCCTTTTCGTTCCTCATTTTTTCAATTTTTTTTTATCCGTCTCCGGTTGGCACCTGATGGTAGAGATGGCGCGGAGCGTAACGCGGACGCGATTGTGCGTGTGGTGGAATTAAAGGCTCGTCGGGTCCGCGATCCTTTTGGCAACGTCCGAAAACTCGTTCGGCCATTGGCCGAATTCGCAGTCTCGCCGCAAGCTACCGCTCTCACTCTCCCCCCCCGACCGCCCGTGGCCCGTTGCTTCCTCCTCTCTCCGTCGGACGGTTTCTGGTCGAGTCGGCTTCACCGCACACGGGTCACTTTGCCCTGTACGCGAAGCGGTTCGCAACGTCTCCTTACGCCACTCTCGCGCATGAATCGCGTAACGCGCAGCGGCCACTGCGCCCCCAGTCACGTGGCTGTCCGCCCGAGCGCTTCCCCCACTCCTCGGCCGGACGCGACGCCGCCGCCGCTGTCTGAAGCTCTCTCCCCTTCCCCTCCTCATTCCCGCCCAACCTTCACTCTCGTCGCTTCGACGACCCGGCGCGATCTCCCGCTGCTTTCTCCCGCACCGGGCCACGTGCTGTCCTCGCACAAAAGGTCGTCTATCCCTTGTTCCGAATCGCCGCCCGATCGATCCAATCCTAGCGAATTCCAAGCTTCCCCGCTTTCCTAATTTCATTATCGTTGAGACGCTGTTACGAACCTCGTTTTCGTTTTTTTTTCTTTTTTTTTTTCGTTTTTTTCCTTCCGACCTCTCCGATTCGAATCCGTCATTATTGGTAATAATTTGACCACTATTGGCGGATGGGTACGATGATGAAGAATTTGGATCCGTTCGAGTACGAGCTTGGAGAGGCAATCGCCTCGCGTCACGCAACTCCGAGATATCCTACTCTCACTCGATTGTCAGTGTTTACGTGTGTTCGTGTGTATGTGTGTCTGCGCGCGCGCGCACGTGTGTCACCGACCTCCGGGTTTGCCCGGGTAATCGCTCACCGAGCCCCCAACGAACGATTCTCACCTTCGAGCGATACACGAACGATGCTTTCAAAAAAGAATTTCAAGCGTCCGCGGGCGAACGACAATGAGGTTCAGTTTCATTCGTTGGTAACGCGACGAAAGTTTTTTTTTTTACCGCTTCGTATCCTCATTTTTATCGGACCATGACGCTTGCGTCGTTGAAACTCTACGATCTTTTCCACCTTCATTTACGTTAATTGTTTTCGTTGTTGTTATTGAACACGCGTTTTTACAAATCGACGTTTCAACAAACCCAAACCAACACCCGTTTTTTGCAAATTGACGTCTCTGATAGGAATACGTAAAAAGTTTGAGTTTGTTTGGGTTGTGCAACAAGCTATAAGCGAGTTCAATGACTCGAAAGATTTGGTTTTTTTTTTTATTACGATTATTGGAAACGGAAGCGTTGTACTTCTTTCGCGCGATTAAGTAGATTAGAACGAGTAAGAATACGTAACTGTTCAAGTTCCTCGAGAAAAAAACCGAGATTCACAATAAGTAGGATTTTCAGAAACCGAGTTTCACGATCTCACTTTACATTAAAAATTGCTGACGCACAACGCGATCTCCTGTACACATCGTTATGAGTGGAAATATGAACTAATAGAAATAACTCTTACATCTGTTACTTATCGTCCCCATACTGTCGATCCAAGGTATCATTATCCAAATTTTAAAGGATCAGAAAAAAATGCTTGTCTGACATGGACGGGAAAATACGAAAAAATGAATTATAAGTATTTTTGTACTCGAAGGAAAAACTGTAATCTTCAAATTTCCAATGACGCCTTAATCACCGATTTCACTGATATAAAAAAAAACTCAAACAATTTCGAATTGTACATCGCAACCTTTCTTTCACGATTTGGAAATATTTAAATTCGAAGAGTCGCGAAAGAATGTCAAAATTTTCGGAAAATTAGAGGCCGGTTGAACGGCGGGGGGGGTTAGCGTATGCAATGGAATGAATATTTTTTTTCTTACTTCCTAGACATTCTCTTTACGGAGTCATTCAGCCGTCGTTCCACCATACTCGTGTATGTGTCACGAGCTAAATACTCCCTGGTCATTTTAAATGTTCGTCGCCATTTTGTTTTTGACTTACTGGATTCCTGCCCGGCATTCAATTTTTTTTTCTCTCCTTTCTACTCCATTCGGATCTTCATCGTGTTTTCTCTCCACACCGGATTCTCCCTTCCGTGCCTCCTCTTCGTGCCTTCGCGGTCGCTTTTTTTGTCTTCTCGTTTCTGCACTCGCTTAATTTCCCTCGAACAGGGAAAAACAGAAGATACACAGCGAGAGAGCGAAGCGTAGACGCAGGAATGAACAAAAAGAGAGGGACAGTGAGAGACCCTTGGAGACGAGAATAGATCTCGAAAGATTGGGGAATACGTTCGAGCAATGCACGTTCGAGGGATTTCCAAGACTCGGTACATGAATGAGTTAACCCGTACGCATGCGCTCTCCTTTCTAATTTATGGCACGCAGCCTATGCGAGAAACTTTACGGTCCTCTTCTTTATCACCCTGCATTAATATCATCAAAGATTAGACACTTCGAATTCGTTTTCGCATACGGAAATTAAACTGGTAAGATCGTGTCAGTTCATAACGTGATAATATGTCGATTTGGTAATTATGCAGAAATAGGGCTCCACCTCAATTTTGGCGGGAGATTTTTTTTTGCCATAAATTACTGTAATTAGTCACCACTAGCGATATTTAGTCGGTGGAGGGAGACATTTTTAATTATTTTTATAAATTATAAAGTTTAGTGAAAAATGCAATAAAATAGGGCATTTGCGTATATTTCGACGCCTAAACTGTCGGTAAGAAGTCGGGGGTTTTATGAAATGAGCCTTCCAGAATATACCAAACTAAACCCAAACAAACCCAAACAACCTCATAACTTATGGAAATAATTGAGGTTGTTTGGGTATATTCTGAAATTAAAATGGAATAAAAATAGAATTTAAATAGCCTCTGCCGGTTAAATATTACTAGTGGTGACTAATTAAAGTAATGGCAAAAAAACATCTCCCGCCAAAATTGAGGTGGAGTCCTACTTCTTCATAAATACCGTCAATTTTTAATATATTATCTGTCCACTCGTCTGTTTGAGAAATGTTGTCGTGAAAAAAATTGCCCCTTTTTTTCGTTTAATCAGCATGTGAAACTACACGCCTTCAAAATTTTTCTGCCGGCTTATTTTTTTATTTTTCCAAATCGATACGTCACGTAGAACTGGAGTGAGTTTTCATTAGCACGTGTCTACCCGGCGCTTTAAATTTTTCCAATGTTTTCATATCGATTATCAATATTTTTTTATTAGTGAAATTGCAGGAAGAAAAGCTCGTTGTTTTACACACAGTACGTACATAGTTCAAATAAAGATTTTTTTAATTTAAAAATCTCTGTTTTAACTCTCATTTGACTGCTGAAAGAAATATGTTTTTGTGAGAATATGTGCGAAGGTATTGATGCATAGTTTATTAGGCTTAGTAACTACACTCTTGCAACTACTACTAGTTTTTGCGCTAGCCGTGAATGAACCATATCCATATTCCATAGTCTGTTTGCAACGGCTAATAATTATTCCAGAGATAATAGATAAACACTCATATCTCATATCTCATATTAAGATATACTTTGCACTTATAGTTTTAACAGGATTATACTTAAGGGTATTCTGATTAATAACCTTAATGTAATTTTACCACCCTTTTTTTAACAATAGGCGTTCGTTGCAAGTACCATTGATTATACTCGGGGTGTTGGAAAATACATTTGCACTGGGTGTCCGTTAACCCGCAAACCCTTGATACGTCATAACCCGGAAATCTATTCAGGGTCATAACATACAGCGAATAAGCGTACACATTCCTCGTAAGATATTTTATGTCGCTCCCTTCTGACTCGTATTCACTAATTTCCTTCGTTCCTCCATTCTTGATTAATTTCGTTACGTTTTCAAACTGTTTCTATGCAATAGTTTTTCTCCAAATTCTTAGTTACCATTTCTTTTTAATTTTATACTATTTTTGGATTTTTTATTTTTTTAAATTCCATTTTATATCGTTTTTGCATTTTTAATTTTATTTTTATGACATTTTATAATATTTTTACATTTTTAACATAATACACTATTGTATAACTTTAATATCATCAAATTGCTTCAAACCACATATTTTCAAACTATCATAAACTTTCATAATTAATTTATCAATTGTATGTTCTGATTTTTTGTCCTAAAGCGAACGATAAAAAAGAAAAATAACAAAATCGCCTGCTTTTTGGTCTGGCTGTTCGTCTTGATCACGCGAACACGTGACCATCCCTTCGAGTTTATTTCTTTCGATTTGCCGATTAGCACGCTCGCTGCCCGACGCACGTACATTCGGATTTGTTCGAACAGCAATTCGTGGTATCTCGCACCACTTTTTTTTGTTCACTGAGTCGTCAACCTTTTTCTTTCTTATTCCGGCTGAAAATTCGCAAAAACGTTTTCCTTAGTGGAAATTCCGAGGCGCGCGTGTAGTACAGCCGTTACCCATTCATCGCGAATTCGAATCCCTGAAGTGAGGAAGAAAACGCGGATTCATTGGTCGGTGGCGGGAAGAGGGTTGGGGAGAGGAGAATGGCTGATACAGAGAAGAATGGCACAAGAGCCAATCGAATTATCCCTTCGGCGAGAATTTCGCTGCTGCTCGGGAATTTTTAATGAAAGTTGACGAGGAAACGAAAAGTTTCTACTCGAAAATACACCGGAATCTCGAATCGCTATTTTCTTGTTTAAGAATGTATAAAATTAAGTTTTTTTTTTTAAGCACGAGCTTGGTGCTTGAAAAAAAAACTGATCGATTTTCTATATCTTCTCTCATCGGAGAGATGAAACGACGAGGTCGAAATTTTACAAGGGGTTCATGGATATTCGTGCCAAGTTTAACCATTTTTTTCATGGAAGGATATTTAGAAACGATGGAGATTTTATTTAAACAAAGTTCTGTACTTGTCGCACAGTCAGTTGAGCTTTATCCGGTAATTGGAGTGATGCAAAACGAAAAAAAAATCTTTGTGGAAAAATGGCAAGCTTTGGAACAAAAACAACTATTTTCAATCGAGATAAACAACTTTGCTGGTTTCGTATTAACGAATTTTTAAACATATCGAACAATTGTTGGTACTTGATACAAACAAAATACGAAAGATTAGTCTTGATAATCACGACCTATACGACCTATACCACCACTTCAATTAGTACAAAAAAGAACAGAGATCAATTGACTCGTAAACATTAATTCGTTATTCGAATTAATAAACCATTCAATTAATCATAATTACTTCAATTAAGCCGAATTGGCATTAATTATATAATAATTGATCATTATAATTATTAATTATAATAATAAATTAATTACAATTTAGCTGAATAATTATTTAATTCGGCATAATTATAAGTTTGATTAATTATAATTGGACTGCTTTTGTTAAAGCGTATTCGAGTAAACTCCGCGGTTAGGTATTATTGTTTTTTTTTTTTTTTTTTTTCAAATAGTAATTACAAAATCTGCTCGTTTTGCCATTAAATCGCGGAGAATTCAGCTCTCATCGAGCGAAGAGAGAAAATGTTGTCCTCGAAGCAGACGAAACTCGACACGCTCTAATATTAGTGCACACGCAAAGCCCACGGTCATTCAGGTTCAGGCGCGTAGTACAGAATGGGAACGCTCATCCGAATACGCCCGAGTGAATCTCCCGACTATCCCCCATACACCGGAGAGCCCTTAGAGTCAGACAGAATTATGGTCGCTCGCACAGCGAATTCCAGCGTGTGTAAAAATAATCACCCCGCGGCACTTGCCCGATTAAGAATGGGCGTGCCTTGAAATCTTCGTTAAAAATCTTCGTTTGTTTCCTTTCATCGAATATCCTTTTCACAGTTTTCCTATTCCAACCTTTCAACGACCGTATCGATGATCCTTGTGAAACAATCAAATCTTCGGGTCACAATACAGTAAACCGAGCTTCGTTCGGATTAATAAAAGTTCGAATTATATAAATATATAATTATGGGTTGGTACATATCGCGTGTGAAAAAAAAGAAAAACGGATTTTCTTCACTTATGCATTTCTAATATACATTTAAAGAAAACAGAAAACAAATTCTTTCAAACAAAAATTCAACACCTACATATAGATTTTTCGATTTGAAAATGTTCAAACTTTGATCGGTGTTTCTTCCTTACTTGTATTTTTAAGAAATGCTCACGAAACACAAGCTTTTTTTGAACATTTGTTTCGGAATGTTCTCCCTGTTGCAATTTATACAAGAACAAATTTCGAGAAACACAGTATTAAGAATAATCCGTTTGAAGTTTCAACAACGGTTCTACCATTTTAATCATATGTTTACTTTTAATCTGTCATTTCTACGTCATTTGTTCAACCTGTCTATTCAGTTCGAATTGCCTCAAGCGATGCACGATTTTTCGTTACTTTTAATCTGTCATTTCTGCTTCATTTATTCAACCTGTCTATTCAGTTCGAATTGCCTCAAGCGACGAACGATTTTCGTTATTTTCAGACGATTTTCATCCTCAAATTAAACTGCGACATTCCAAAAACAGATTAACCTAAAAAAAAAATGACGAAACGCTTTTATCGTCGCAAAGAGCTCCGGACTTTAAAAACTTCAAAAACAGATTCGAAATTCGTTTTAATTCGATTGAATCTGTGCCCCCCCCCCCCCCTCTACCCTTCTCTTCCAAGCTCACTTTCTTCGTTTCGTTCGCGTGATGAATAACGTGCTGAAAATATGTTACAGAAGAGGATCCTCTGGAGGTGACCATGATGAACGGTAACCACTCGATCGGTTCCCGTGGTAGTCCCGTAATAACAACCTCGAGGGGAACACCACCGGTCTCCGGTACTATTCATGGCCTCACTATTCATCCCCACGTTCATCACGTGAGCTCCCACCTTCCACAGCAGCAACCTCAGCAGCAAACCCCAACCCAGCAACAACTACAACAAGAACAACAACAAAACCAGCAACAAACGGTCCATCACCATCATCACCATCATCATCATCATCAGACGCATCATCATTCTCACAACAATCACAACAGCACAGCGCACAATCACTACATCGAGAATCAGAACTCCAATCACGGCCAAGCCGCGGCTGGACCCCTCGTCGTTGATCTCGACTCGACCCACGACAATAAAAAACACCGAAATGGGTAAGTTTATTTTTGCGAATTTTTATCACTTTTTAAAACATTTTTCTCTTATCAGCTGTCCCCATTTTCCATCAGGAACTTTGCAACCCTTTTTGTTTCTTTTGAAAACAAAAGTTCTTCTCTTATCTTTTATTTAGTATCGTTTTATTACATTTTTCTTTCCCACTTCGAATACTGGATCCCGGATTGAGATATAAAAAATTGCTGAAGGATTTCCGTAACGATTTTTGTTTTAATAAGGGGAAAAATTGGAAAATAATGTTTTTTGTTGTATTCCAACTTTGGAAACATAAATTATTAAAAAAAAAACATGATTCCAACTTTGGAAAGATAATTCAATCTCTCATTGAAGTTTCGAATGCAATAAAAATTACTATTTTTCTATTTCTTCAGTTTTTTTTCCCCTATCAATCAAAAAATACGAACGTATGATAAGCCCACAATAATTATCGGAATCTCAACTAGAAATCCAGGATTGAAATCGAGAAAGAAATATTTCGTAAAAAATTCTAGAAATGAAAGAATAAAAAACATAACGGAAGAAATTAACGAAACGCGTACCGGGAGAAATCGCCGTGTTGCAACCTTGAAAACTTCAAGCGCATTTTTCCTAGACAAAGTACGTTATCGCTATTTTACTAATACAGTTATCAAGTTTTTCTACGCTTATCATTGCAATTACAGTAATTATCCTCCATGAACTTTCTTCGATTTTTTCACTATCATAATCTACTTGTTGGGTTGAAAAAAGTTTTTTTTTCTTGGATTGTGAATTTTGAAAGCCTTAGAAAAATCACTAAAAAATACGGGACAGAAATTTCGAAACAATAATCATAGCTAATTGTTCAAAATGAAACATAAACAAAGGAAACGTACGAAAACCGTAGATGAACGTTAGAATAAGAAAAAAAGGAACGATGTAGGTAATATTCAAATACTACAGTTACTATTATTATTATATTTAATGTTTTCTTTATTGTTTAAAAGATGACGATTATGAGTTTCCTCATTTTGGACAAATATAATTTTTATTGCCCTTTGTTATCGTTACTACCTTTATTATGGTCAGATCGTCAATCGGCCTAACGAAAAGTGCACGTAAATCGATAAACGCGCCGAAAATCGATCTCCAGCGTTTGTAAATTAGGTATTTTCGTAAAATCAATATTTTTCACGCTACAAAAAATATAAATATTTTCTCGAACAGATCTACTCAAACTATAATTCATTAAGTAACTTATAATGCATAAAGTATTCATGATAATTTATTAAGTCACTCGGACGTTGAGAAAAATGTAAAAAAAATATTGTTCAGAGATAAAAATGTTGTCCATGAATCGGAGACTGCGAAAATACGTGTCACGAAAATTTTGGGTCGAAGTAAGCCCCGGTGTGTACTGGAAGGGTCATTCACCAGGCGAACGTATCGAGACGTACGAAGAGGCGAGGGGGTGGTGGGGGATAAGAGAGAGACTCGTCTCACGCGATCGTACAATCGTGTCGTATCGCGAGGTGCCCCTTCGTTCAATCCCCTTTTCCATTGTTCCTTTTTTTTTGTTCCGTTTCATAAACGAAAAGACCACCTTGCGTTATACGCTCGGGTACGAGAGAAGTTCACAACAAGCTGGAGAAGAATCGACGGGCTCATCTCAAGGAGTGTTTCGAGTTGCTGAAGAAGGAATTGCCAGCCCAGGACGAGAAGAAGTCGTCGAACCTCTCGATTCTTCACGCTGCGATTAGACACATACAGGTAAGAGAAAATATCTCTCCCCGAATCTCATCCCCAAATCCCCTCTTATCTCCCTCGCGAATAATGTCATTTTTCACGGCATAAAGCTTTGTTTGGGTTTGTTTGGGTTGCGATTATCTCAAGAAAAACTGAGCATCTCGCTCGATGGGTTTTCGGCTCGAGCCAAGTGCCAAATGTTCTGATAGTTTCGGACCGTGCCTCCCCGATACACCCAGACCGGACGGAACATTGACGCAAAATGAAAAACCCGGAGACTTTCGTGGCTTTATTTTCTCGTTATTTCGAAGCTTCGCAAAAACCGGGAGTTCGCCGCGCTGCGGGACCGTGAACGTGCGAACAGCCGCGCAAAGAGGAGACGCCGAGAACTCGGTACCGGTGATCCATACGTATAAAAGAGCTGTGGCGTGGTGTACGAGCTTGTCGCGTACATGCCATTCGGATCGAGTTAAAACTTTACCCGGGCGAGTGGTGGGCCATATACATATTTATATACATACAACCCATACCCATACCCTCATACATTCGGAGACACGAATTTTTTCGATGAATACCACGTGCTTTTTATCATTTACGTTTATCTCTTTTTAATGTTCTGTATCAACGTGTGCGCGCGTATATATATATATATATACATACACACACACATTTCCCCCTCCGTGCGATTGTGTTTTATCGAAGGCCACGAGACGACGGAATAAACGAGGTTGACGAGACGTATAATCGCACATTTTGAACTCGAGGACATAGCGTCCCGCGCGTCCAGTCGAGTTTTCTCGGCAAGCTCGCAAACACGCATGTACGACTAAAGTGTATATCAGATATACGGGAGTTTCGCACAGCCCCGTTGTTTCCATTCGTACAACGTTGGTGGCGTTGCGCATTGCGTCCCCGATGACCGGTGAAGGATTTTTTTTTATCGAGTCCACTTATCTCAGCAAAGTCGAAGCGAATAAGCGAAGGAAGAAATAAAAACGTTCAATAATTAATAGCAACGCTGGGCTCGCGTTACAGGTCATCGAATATGGATGTGCTTTTGTACGTTCGCGAAGACGAACCGTCCAATCATTGGTCCTCATCAAGCCTACGGCCATGCTGATTCCCTCATCCAAGTTTCACTGGTTCTTTCGAATGTACACGAGAGGGGGAAAAAATTTATATCAGTCGTGGGGATTTTGTGTTGGGATTAGATTACTACGCTAGGTTTGGTTTGCCAAACGAATCAGCCGTTACACCCGGTCTTGCCAACTTTGCGACTGTTGTTTCGTTGTTCCGATAATTTTCAACGGTAAATTAAACGTATTTCGTAACGTAGCGTTCGAACTAGACGGTGAAGTAGAAATTGTCAATTTTTGAAATTGCGTGTATACCGAATTTATCACGATCCAATTTTCTGGTAGCATGTCATAATATCAGACGACAATATATCACGGACATAACATCACGACCATAAATATATCACACCCCAACAATAAATATATTTGGGTTTGTTTGTGTTTTTTTTTTTTCATTTCTGAGCTTCCTGGGGATATTTTATCGTCGTAATGTTTCGTCCTTGATATTTTGTCGCGTGATCTGGGGACATGGAACTAATTTTCTAACGGGTTAGTTGGATACTTGGGTTGGAAATTATAATCACTGAACTTCCGGTCGAAAGTCTTCTGACAAAAGGCTTAACAACAGCAAGAGTTGTGGCTTAACAAAAAAGTGAACACAGTGGCCTATCAACGACGAGATCAACACAGTATGCCAACAACAATAAGCTCAATCCAGTATCTCTTAAACAAATAATGCGGCAACTGTGTCACACCATATGTGCGATTACTCGAGCCACGGCTAATTCGTACACAGTACTGCCATTAACCCACGTGCTCGTCACTTCGATCAGGGATCTTGTACGTCCTAATGGACTTATCCGTCTCTCTGTAACTGACCCTTGGATCATTCACGTGTCTCACCGATCATCCCATCATCCCACGTGAAACAAGCTTTGTGAACTCTCTCTCTGTCTCGACAAACAAAGTTTAACCCCTATCCAACCCGGGTATTTCGTCGTGACGTTTAACGAGCTTGTCCACATCGAATTCGTGCTCTCCTCAACCACATACACGATTTCAGCATCGCGTTCTCCCTCTAACTCTTTCGCTTCTCAGCACGTGACTATCAAATTATAAAGATGGCCGGTTCCAAGAGCTTTCGAACGAAGAGGGGATCATTTTGTGTTTTTATGGGTAGCATGACATAATATCACACGACAAAATATCTTTGTTTCGGTTTGTTTGCGAGTGTTTCTGTATTTGTTTTTGTGTATCTGTATGTTCGTTTGGGTTTGTTTCCGGGCGTCCTTGGGATATTTTGTCGTGTTATCAGGTGACACGAAACCTTTTTATGGTATTTGTCACAAGCTTTATTCTCTGCCGCATCTTTCCTATTCTTCGAAACCACAAGGGAAGGAAAACCTTCTCTGGAGCTTTATTCATCGTCACTCAAAAATGAAAGGAAGATCGCATTCGAGATCTGCGGAAATACGAGGATATCACCGATAAACGACTCTTTTTTCTTTCTCTCCTCTTTTCTTTTCATAGCTCCTCTCCAGCGTACTGAAAGAGTTATGAATTACGTATGCCATACAACCAACATCCCAGACGATGTTTTCTCCGACCTCGACAGCGTTTCGTGCGCTAGTGTGCTGCTCCTACTTTTTTTCTTCTTTTTCTTCGTATTCCCTCTTTCGCTCCTTCTCGCTTACTCCTGCGTGCAAAAATATGCTACGGTAATATTTTTAAAACTACTCCAAACTTCGTTAGCGCTGAAAAAATTGAGAGGTTTTTTTTTCGTCCGATCGACAGCGTGAGGCAGGAGGAGAGGGGGAGGGAAGTAAAAATAACTGTAGAAATAATCGTGCGCGTCCGAATGCTAAAGTTACTCTACTTCTTAAACGGTGGTTTGGAAGGGCGGGGGGGGGGAGGAGTCTGTAAGTTTCGTGGTCGAGAATTGCGAGCCCAGCAATCATCGACGGTTCTCATCACCTACGATTAATGATGCTTTCGGAGCTCGAAACAAAGTTCGCGTGGGTGCACACGGATTTCTTTTTTTTTTATGTTTGTTGCGATGGAAAGGTTTTTCCGGCGGAAATGTTAATCTTGTGATGATCTGATGGCGACACTAATCACAGAGAGCTAACGTTTGGTGTAATAGCAATATTCTTCCAAACAATAATAGCAAGCAAAACGATAAAAAATGTATAATATTTTCGTCGAAGATTTTTCGAAGGGAAAAATGTATAATATTGTCGCGAAGATTTTTCGAGGGAAAAATGTATGTTTTTGCGACGATTTTTCGAAGGGAAATAAACTATTGAGTTTTGTATCAATATATTTATAAATTTTTGATATTTTAGATTGTATCGATATATTCCCTCAAATTCATTGCAAAAATGGACGACTCGTTCATTGCTCGCTCGCGACGTTTCTCTCGTGGGAAATTTATCCCTCAACATTCTCACAGCCGAAGATTTTCTATTCTCCAATTCGTCCTTTCACACTACGCGAACTTGGTTGAAGATACAGCGTTGGCTGAACTTTCAATATTCGTCAAACGTAGAATTGCCATCGTTTAGATATATTTCCACCGTCTGTGAATAAAAGTCCCATGACGATACAAAAAATTGATGAAAGTTGAAGCGCGAACGTTCGTAAAAAAAAAAAAAACCTTTAGTCTTTTTTCCCATAAATATTCGTCTCGTTGATTTTACTCGAAGTTTCCGAACCTCAATCGCATCGCCATCGCTACCACGAGAGAATTTCTGCTGACGGAAAGCTTCTCACACCCCGAGCGGTAAAAAAGAAACGCATAGATATCGTTCAAGAAAATAATTAGAAACAAACGTAAATCGACTTCAAGCAGAAATTGTGAACTGAAGAATGTTGTTTTTTTTTTTTTCGTAACGTGATACTCGACCAGTCTCATTATCGCTTCCCGATAATGCGACTCTCAGCTATCGCTAGGGTTGCAGTCGAGCTGTTTAATTTCAAGAGACAAGAGGTAAAAAAAACGAAAAAAAAGACGGAGAAACGTTCGTGTAATATATTCATCTACACTAGTCGTACCTCCGTGCGTGCATCTACAGTGCGTGTAAATATTCCCGCAAAGTCCCGCCAGGTTCGTATATGTATTTTTGTCGTTAAACGATTTAAAAGCCGTGTGCGCGCGCCGCTTGAGAGTGGCGTTCTCGCGCATCGGAAGAGAGGGAGAGAGAGAGAGGGAAAAATGATACGCCGCGCGACAACAGCTTGACCTTCCACAACATCGAGACTCGACGAGCGGCGATGACGACTCGCGGGGCATGTGCCTTCTCTTTGCCTACGTCGTTGCATCACGTAACTCCCTCGTGGCTTTATAATCGACTTTGCGTACCCCCCACTCCCTCCTGTCAACGGCAAAAAACTTACGTATGTGTAACGTCGTTTTCCTATCGCTTACGTTTGTAAAACTCGTGTTTCTTCTGAACCTTTTTTTCCTCGTATCTTTCATGAGCGCTGGCTACTGTTCTTTAATTTATTAATCCCTTTCTTTATCCTGTGCTTTCAAGGGCAAAGTTCACGAACTTTGCACGAAGGACCGAGGTGCTCTGGATAGATCAGCCTTCCGCCTCGAAGTTTCTCGCTCTTTCCTCTGTTCTTACGCGCATGCACCTGAAATAATAGGTTTTTTTTTGGTTAGAAGAAAAGGGAAGGAATCTTTTCAGTGTGTGTCAGGTTTATTCGATCTAAAAATCTGGGCTATTCATAAGAAGTTATTCCGAAGGAAATAGTAACTGGATCGGAAAATTGTTTCAGCGTTTATTCGTATGTACATTAACAAAATTGTTTACGAAAGTCGTTTAGAGAATATCAATAATAAAGGCAGTTATAAACAATGGAGGGAACGTGATAGACTTGATTCTCGACACCCTAGTTGTTTTTATCGGAAAATATAATTTTTATGTTCTTAAAATAAATCATCTTGGATAACCCTCAGAAGAGCTATTTTTTGTTATCGTGTTTCGATCGATAAAGAAACAAGTTTTTTCGATTCTATGTTGAAGCACGTCGTCATTTTTTAAATAAATACTGGAAAGAACATATCGGGAAGATAAACGTTGGTCAACACTATTTCAAATATTATTATTGTTATTAAGGATTCAAGTCATTATTATTATTAATCCAGTCAAATATTATTAACCCAAATAAACCCAAACAAAATTTGAAATCTATCCTTGCAATATATTTCGGGAAATCGAATATTTCGTTTTAAAAAACTGTTTCTAAAAAACTCGGTTAGAGAATTGACTAGCAGTCCTGTTGTATTCACGTTTATATTCAGAGCGAAATTCTTGCACTTTTCTTTTCAATTTAAGTTCTTACGAACTGCGAACAATTTTTGTAAATTTTTGCAATAGCACAACCGCTTGCCACACTTCCCGATCGATTGTTCTATAAACGACGAATTGCATCGTACTTTTTAACGATCGCAGCGGGAAAATACGTGACACGGAATTCTCATTTATGACTTTTGTTTTTCATACCGAAGAATAATCGAGTACTAATAACTGGATAATACTTTGAAGAAGTTGCGCTTATGACTTTTAGAACGGACTGTATTAACCCTGCGTCGACGTAGAAAAAAAAAAGAAAAATTCTAGCGCTCTCGAAATTTCGTTTTGCGGTATCGAATCATTCGCGACGATACGTGAACTTAATCGCGATCGAAAAATCGATTGCGGAATCGTTCGATCCGACAAATCGAAATCCTGCGCTGAAGTTTTTTTTTTAATTCAACGCGCGCTCCCAGTTCTCCGATATTTATTTCGATTTCAAGTCTTTTCTGATTATTCAAATTTGATCATTCGAGTTACCCGCTCCTCGGTGTTGTTCGGTCCCCGACGGGCTGCTCTCTCATCGTATGCGACAGCTCGTTTTTCTCGTTTCTCGATTATTATTTTGATTGTTGTATTTACGAGTCGCGCATTCCCGCGGAAACGTTGCGACGCCGCGCCCTCGCCCACTAATGTACGCTCGAGGCAGATGTATTTTCGTCGGGCTCGTAAAACTTTCCGAAGGTCGCTCTTCGCAAAGGTATCTCTCTCTCTTTTTCTCCCACCACCCCCTTTCTTCCTGTTTACGTAATACATTACAAAAAACCTAAAAAATATTATTTTTCCCGGACGTAAGATACCAAACGAAAAAAAAGTATAAGAGAGCGGTAACCAACAAAAAGTTTTCTCCGTGGTGATCAATACTGAGTCTAACGTTTGAAAAATATTGATAAAAACTCTCCATCTTTCTATTCACCACACGCCAGTACTGTCAATATTCTTTTTTGCATTACCTATCACCGCATATATATACACGCGAGTGTCACGTGGAACGTGGAATAACAGTAAGGCAAAACGTGTCTGCGAAAAAGAGAGACGAGCGAATGATGTGAGAAACTTCAAACCTCCAACCCCCCCGCCTCTCTTTGCCCTCCTCGAGCGTTTGTATTCGCACGTATATGCGACTTCGGTGCCCCGGCCGGGCGAGAGTACCGGCGTGTCCCCGCGAAGGTCGTTTACCCCTCCACATCGCATCGGCACGACATCCCCCCACCTCGTCCGAACGCGTCCCCCATGCTCGCCCGCGTCTCCCGGCCGCGCAGCGAACCCCCCCCCCCCCCACAATTCCAACTTTCTCGCCTGTACGTCGGTTGCGCGCAGCTACCCCGCGTGCGTACAAGATTCTCGTGTGCGCCCGCGCATTATCAATGTGTACAGACGTTAGAACTGGCGCGCAGCGAAGCCGCCGGCACATGGGCTCGCGAATGTGTGCATCCGAGAAGTTTGTGTGTTACTCTTCGGCCACGTGATCGACAGCGGCCATCGGTACTTCGCCTCGTGGCACGTCGCGTATGCTGCACCGCCGCATGCGTACACGTCTTTTCCTCATTCTTTTTCCTTTTCACGACATTGTATCTCCGTCGGGGTTTCGTGGGTGGGGTATCGCGAGAATCGAAGCAGGAGATCGGGGAATCGGATAATTGAACTGAGGTCAAAAAAGACTGGGCGAGTAAGAAAAGAAATCGAGTTTGGAACGAGGCGAAGAGAAAGACGGAGGAGGACGGCTGAGGATGAATGTTGACTTCTGATTTGTTCGGGATATAAACATCGAACAAAACGCTTAACGAGAAACGAAATTTCGACTTCTGATCTGTTCGGATCACCGAACGCTTGGCTTTTTTATCCCGAGAAAAAAAAAAGCAGCGAAAATCTCGAGCGAGAGAATAAAAACTTCGCAGATCGAGGATAACGCGGTCGAACCGTGCAAATTCACGGATCGTCGCTCTCGCGCGTGCTTTAAAAAAAAACCCTCTCGCTGAGATTTATTATCGCGCTAATGTTCATTTCGAGTTGGCCGCGAGGCGTGAACAACGCCCCCGATAAATCGGCTACCGTTCTTCTCGCGGCTGTACAAAGTTACGCGAGAGCGTAAGTTATTGCACGGCGGTTGGACGGTACCGCAATAAGCCGCAGAGTCCGCGACTCTAATCGCGCTCTCTCGTCGTTCTCCCATCTTCCTTGTTTACCCGATCATAGCCGAGCGTGCGTGGTGTTCCTGCTTCTTTGCATACGCGATTCCCAATTAGTCAGAGCTAATTTGTGAAACGCGCGTACGCGAGATTATCCGGGGAATTTATCTTGTCTCTTCGATGTTTCTACTCTTCATTTTGTCTTTCCACTCTCCCCACTTAGTCGCATTGGAGTCTCTCGATTACGCCAATTCAAGACCGGACGTGCGAATGTTCCAGGTCTGAATCACGCTCGTTTCGCACGTCTCCCGTTGACGAATGCCTCGCGCAGGTGGCGTTTTGTAAGTTTGGAGTGGGGGGGGGGTTCGTCCGCAGCCACTTTTTGCAGCGGCAATTTTAGGCCGCCCGATGTCCGTTGGACGTAGATTTAAGCACGGGCGACCACGATCTTCCATACGGATCTAACGGGCTGGGGTAGGAACCCGAACTTCGATTGACCAGAAGGCTCAAAATTCCGAATGTTAATATTCCGAAACTACAAATTTCGTAAAGCTCATGCTAGCTAAGCCTTTACAAATTTTGTAGTTTCGGAATATTAAAATTTGAAGTTTTGAGCCTTTTGGTCAATCGAAGTTCGGGTTTCCTATCCAGCGGCCATCAGTGGCACCGTTTTTCACTCCGAATTTTACCGCTTCTCATCGCAGCGCAGAAGGACCGTTTTTCTCAACTTGATTTACCGAACTGTAGTCGGGTACCAATAAAAACCGTATGTTTCACACAGTGATAATCAGAATCCAGGTTTTCTTTATATCCCATAAGTTTGTATCAATGCCTAAGCCATCGCAAGGGGAATAAACAATATTCATTTTTAATATTCCGAGCAGCGCGCGCTATAAGAGATATTTATCAGAAAGAATTATCACATTTTGTATTGTTATCATAAAATATTATTAAATCTTTTCCATCGCTCGACTTTTCTGGGCCCTCCGTACAGAGCATTTTTGCTTAAAACTTTGGTGTCCTGTTTTACAGTTGGCTTAACCATTTTTCACTCGTTTTGTGAACTCACGAAAGAAGAAAAAATTACCTCTATAGCTACAAAAACTTGCAAATGAAGTGTATATTGGCATTGAGGCCACAAAAACAGACGAATGTGCAACGGATGAACGCAGCGACGAGAGGTGAAAGATAAAGTACTTCCTTCTGCCACCGTAACGCATTGCGGTGCCTACAACGGAAAACCGTGACGCTTAGGGTACTCACCCCTGCTACGAAAATGTAGGTTCGTTTCGAAATCTGTATGTAAAACTTTGCAAGAGACACCTATGGGAGAGGCATATTTTAAGTGTAGTATAAAGAAATCCATTATCTACTGGAGTCAACCAATCACAAACTGAAACAACCAATCACAAAAATGTTGCAAAAGTTTGTTTAGTACGAAATCTCACCTTCCCAACGCCATCTAATCTAGCCCGATCAGATAAAGTCATCTATTAGAAAATTCATGGATTTCTTTTCACTACACCTAATATATTTTTTCGATATAATTTTTTTTTTTTTTTTTTAATGAATATTAAGTGCACGAACGGAAAATTTAGAAATCACGCCATGGCGTGTTAAAATAAACAAACGAATACATACACGCTGAAGCGTACTATTTTTGAATCTGCCTCAATTCGTTTAAAATTATTCTGACAAATTCAAAACTTGCGTTACACACGCGAACGATGTTGAATCGATGTCCACACATACATCTGTGCGATTAAAAAAAAACGATTTTATGAGCAATAACGCCAAACGACATCGACGTCAAGAAACAAAAGTTTGAGCGTTAGTCAACGCACCAGCCACATGTGAAATTCGACCATCGTTTCGAGATTTGTATGTGAAACTGTGCTCTAAACTTTGACAGTCACCACAAAAAGCGTGGGTAAATTTTGTTCAAGCGCGGATAAATAATACGTTGCTGTGCGTATGTGCCAATGGAGAGAAGAGGACCCGAGGCCAGCAAACGTAGTATCGAATTGCGGGTCCACGAGGCGATCCAAAAATGTCAACGGCCCGTTAAGTGTCACGTGGTTTATCTCGCAACGGCGAAACGAGACCACAAGCCGGACGATTACGAAAAAGGCGTAAATCAAAACTCCGAATTTGTGGCGAACTTCTTTCGCTATAATTCTACCGTTTGATATGTAATTTCGTCGTTTTCCCCGGATATAGTACGACAGGAAGTGATGACAAGCCTGAAAAATCGTTGCGCGTTCACTCACGGAGATTCAAAGCTGCGATCCATTTTTAGTGTGTAAGGAAGGGTTCGGTTTACAAACACGTCGACTGCATCTTGCGGAAACACGTGGAACCCCCCGCGCATGCGCAATATTATCCCTTTTGTTATATAACATTCTTCAGCGCGTAACACACCTATGTGTCCAAGGTTACGTGGATGGATAAATGTCGTAGCACGTGCAGTATGCAAATTCTCGATATGTCGCGACTCGTGCCAAAACCGAACGCCACGTGTACCCTCCTTCGCTTTTACCCTCCGCCGTTCCTATTTCTCTTCTCACGATGGCGATCAATTCTCCCTCCACTCCTCCCGGTCTCCATCGTTCGATGTTCTGTTCACTCCGAGCGTTTCTTTACTGGGATGTGGAGAGTGCGTGTTCATACAGTCTTGATCAAAAGTATTAGACGCTCTGTAACTTTCTTGTCCGGGCAAAAAATTCAATTACTCGGTGAAAAAAATTGTAAACTCATTTACCAAACGGAGTTTTGAGGAATACAAAGTTAGCTTCATATTTCTTTTTTGTTCTTTTTTTTGCGATCTTTTTTATAATCGGCATTTCATTTTGAAAATACCGGTCTTCGAAGATTGTAAAATCGCGAGCTAGACTTTGAAAAATACCGATCTTGCCGTTCAACGAAAATATCTTTCAAAAGGACATTGTTTTCCTTTATTTTCATTTTTTTAAGTTATGTAATTTTTGTTTGCAGAGTTATTTAGTGTTAGCTTGAAAAACGGCTGATTTTCGGAAAGTGGGTATCGTGGGTGTAACTTGAAACCTATTCTGTTCAGAATATTTAGTCAAAGAAGTAAAAACTCACGACATTTTAAAAACTTATTTTTCAAGAATTTCTTGGTATCGCCATTTTTGTCGACTATGAACGAAAAATAGAGATGATAAGAAATATTAGAAAAAATCCAAAAGAATTCAGCAACTCTAACATAATGAAATACGTTGGACTCCTTAGAAGATAAATTCTAAACCTCACAGTTGTCAAGTGACGCCGCACAATACTGATTTCTCGGACATCTGCATTTTTCAAGTAAAACTTGATAACGCAGTGAAAAAAATCGCAAACATTTTTTCAAAGTCCCGTACGCGATTTTGCGGAGTGCAAAAATCCTGAAAGAGCGTAATTTTCAAAATCCCATAGCGGCTACAAAAACCAAATCGCTAAAATAAAAACAGAAAAGCGAAATGAAGCTGCTTTTATTTTCTTCGAATATCCGTTTGGTAAATTGGTTTACGATGTATTTTTTCACCGATGTATTCAATGTTTCGTCCGAATAGAAAAATTAAAGAATGCCCATTACTTTTGACCAAGGCTGTAAATTCACGCACATTTTTTTTTAAACACCGATTCGGTCCCCCTTCATTCGAGCTTGTTAATAAATTGTCTCTGGCGAGTTAACTAGAAGATTGGTGAAGTCACAGAGGAAGATTTACGAAAATTTGACATTGATAGGAACCAATGGGTGAATATTAAATTCGTGAGACTTTTCGCTCAATATTGTATCGTCTGCGTATCACAGATATTTTTAACACCTTACGACTTTCCGTCACTTATTTTTACGATTTATCACGATGGCTTTTTGAAACACTTACGAATTTATGTTCGTAGTATTTTTCTTCTTTGAATGCTTCATCAGTGATAAAAAAAATGGAAAATTCGGAGGTGGACGAAAATATGAAGAAAAAAAAACGGATAGACTGAAAGACAATGATTAATATACCGATGGTTTCAGGAAAGTCACATAAATATACTTTAGTACTATTGTATTTAACGATTTTATGTTTGAAAAAAGATCATAACGGAGATTGGGCGATAAAAAAACGCTGCTAAGCAATTATCGTCCACGGGATTTTCGAGTTGGTACATCCTAAGGAGAAACACTTAACAAGACTTAATTTCTAATTATTTCATACAATGAGCAAACGATAACTCATACTCAAAACGTTTATCAATTTCGTTGCAGACGTTGAGAAGAAAGGAGCGGGATGCCGAGCATGAGATGGAGAGGCTCGCGAGAGAAAAAATAGCTGCTCAACAGAGGATAGTAGCGCTGAAGAAGGAGTTATCCGCTACGTGGGATCACATTGATTTCAGTACCCTGTTGCAGGAACAAAATTCCACGGTCGATGTCTCAGCTGCGAAGAACGGTAAATATTACAATTCCAAGCTTATTGGGGCGTAAAGAGTATTTCAGGATGTATGGGAATCTTACGCAAATGTTCCTGGGGCGATGAAAATTTATTGTATTATGAAAATCGTTCGTTTTAAACCACTACGCAAAAGTCAGCGTTGATCGATCGCTTCGGTAAACAATTCTTCGATTGATGCTGTAACGTTGAATCGTCGTTTTAAAAAGAATATAAAGTTTTTAAATATAAAATTTTTCAATATAGTGCAATTAATTTATATTTGATGTGCAGTTCCTGGACATTCCACAACAATTCGCTAAAATTAATTGCAGTGTAATTAATCGTAACGGACTTTGCATTTAGTTTATAATGAAAATATACCACCTTCGATCGAAAAAATTCCCCGAAAAAATAGTACGTATGAAGCTTGCATAAAGTAAATTGTTGTTGGGTAAGAAAATTTGGATTTATTTCCATTGGAAAAGGGATTCGTAATTGATGAATTCACTTGTTTGTATGTTGTGAAAAAGTGTCGGAAAGCATGGACGTGGACGTAACCGGTCTGGCACGCGGGGGCACTAGGTACAGCAGCACCAGCAGCCTGAGCAGTGCGGCTACAGCAAGCTCCCCCCAAAATCTTCAGACGGCCAACACGACCGCGAATATACATAACCAAGTGGCAACCGCGGCGGTTGTATGCCAAACTCAGGGCCTCAACCTCGCACAGAGCTCGAGGGAAAGTCCCCCGGCAAGCTCTAGTCCCGGAGCGTCAACCCCTAGCATTCCCACACCTGCTCAAGTTAGTATCGAATTATCGTTAGACGCATTCTTAATATAGTAATATCCTTCTAACGCGGAGAACTTGAGCGTCTTTGCTTTTCAACGCCACTCTGGTGTATATTCAAGGGTTGTTAAAGAAATAAGGTGACTTTTTCGTTTATTTACACTTTAGACTTTTAGTTCGGAAAATATTTACTTTTTCATCAACATCTATTTTGTCCTCTTTAAAGTAATCCTCCTTAGGATAATGCATTTGTGACAGTGTTTTTTTCCAATCCCCGAAGCACTTATAATAGGAGGGATGTCAAGCCCGATGAATACGGTGGCTGAGGCAAGATCACGATGTTGTTTTTGGCCAAAAAATCTCGAACACGCAACGAAGTTTGAGCAGGTGGATTATCGCTAGCTAAAAATCGTCCAGCACACAAAAACTCGTCTAGCTTTTATGTCTATCAAAAACAAATTAAATGGGTGATAATGTCAATGTATGTTCGGAACACGTGTATCAATATAACAACAACAAAAATCGTATGTAAGTAGCCCTCTAAATTTGAAAAGTCACCGTATTTTTTTAACGAATCTCGTACATGGGCGTATTCATACAACGCCGTTGAAATTGTTCATGAAAGGGAATAGAAGGAAAATGTTATATGCAGGACACTGTCAAGACAGCAGTAATCGAGAAAGAATATGTAGCCTTGTACTTGATGACAACCGTGACTTAATTTAAAGGAAAAAGTAGTGACCTCATCCGCGAGCGTGATGCAGCAACAACCGCATCAATTGCACCTGCCAATGTTGAACACGAGTCAGGGCTTAGCAACGATTGTTCCGGCGCTTCAGCATCTCGGTCCAGGACTGAGGGTTATTCCCGGTGACACGAGGCAACTCCTCGTAACCCATACAACTGGGAACAACGAGACGCGCCCGCTCACTCTGGCAGTTCAAAATTCCTCTGATCAGTCGAGGCCTCTCATTGCCGTACAAACGAGCACTGGAAGCGAGCCAAGACCCGTAGCGCTGGTCGTTCACTCCTCGGCGGCGAACGACAACAGAGTTACCTTCGTTCATTCGAACTTGTCGAACAACGACAGGCCACTGGCACTCGCGGTCCAATCATCGGCGAACGAAGTTAGACCCGTAACGTTCGTGCACTCTGGAAACGAAGGAAGACCGCTTGTTCTGGCCACCCATGCTGCGCCCACTCTCAACGTCACGAGTCAGTAAATATGCACCTATATATTTTACTTCTTGCTATCTTGATGTTTGTTTTCCCTCAACACGGAAGTACAGAGCGTTGCTTTTGTGAAGAAAACGATGCGCTGATTTCGTATGACTTTCTGATGAAATGAACAAGGATGCATTTTACAATTGCAAATTCGTTTTTTCTTAGTTTCGCTATTTTTATGAACCGATGTAACGATTGATCGTTACTTTTTGCACACTTGTGTTTATCGAAGTATTTTTGAAATCTCATAATCAGCAGTTTGCATTTGACGCTTCATTCACCTGTATATTTTTTTCTATGTTCCGATAGCTGCTCAGTCGAGGCTAAGAACCGGTGATGCGCAGACAACGCATAAAATGGTCGGTGGTGTGACACTCGTAGGCGGAAACGGATCGGAACTAACGAGACTCCCAGGAGGCGCTGAACTCAATATCTTACCTGCAAACGGTGTGTTCCGTTCCGTCAAAGCTCAGCCACTGACTGTTCAAGGAGGTGACTGCCTAATGAATTTATTTTAAAAAACAATACACCAGATAAAGAAATGTTATCCTCGTTGATGCACATTTGTTTCGGCGGAGCGGTCGATCCGAGTTAACAATATTCGTATTTTTTGCTTCACTGTTTTCACACTGACGAACGAGTGGATGTGTAAAATTCCCTTTGACATGACGAAAAAATATTTTGAAAAGATCCGACGACCACATATGTGACACAATGCGAACTAACAAAAGATAAAACGTTAACTCGACGTGGACGTTTATTTTTCATTTCTCTCATGGTTTAGGCCTTAAATGTACATCTTTTAGTCGTTTCAAAGTACAGTGAAACTACAGTTATACGTTTTTCAAGGAGCTGCGTCAAATACGACGCATACGTAAGAATAACCTTGAAGTGAAATACAGTATGTATCTGAAACTCTCTGAAATTTCAAATGACGATCAGTGCATAGTTCCCAATGCTGTTTAGTGGTAGTACCTCTATTATGTTAATCTTTGTTTTTCAAATTGACGATTTGATTGCTAATTTTTCGAATTTTCGTTTGAAACCTTTATTTAATGCGAGTTTATAAAACAACAAGTTCGGAATGGAGCTTTAGTCTTAACGATTTAGGTTCGCAACTGACAAGTACGAATTAATAACTGCTCTGTTATCACAATACAGTACTACATACATCGTATGATCGTACGTCAAAAATCGAAAAATCATCGGATTTTTATGATTAAAACAGCATATGCTCAATCCTTTCATTATGAAATCATAATGAAGGGATTGAGCATATGCTGTTTTTGAGCATCCCTTCATTATGAAATCATAATGAACGGATTGAGCATACGGTAGAGTGGCAAATCCTAAAGAAAAAGAAGTTATCGATGATTTCCTGAAAAAGAAAACGTTTTTTTCCTCAAAAATCGAAATTTTTTTTGGATTTTTAATATTTTTGTTATTGATCCATTTCGATTTAAATTTGTCCCCTGAGCACGAATCTATTATTCGTTTCCACAAAAAACAAAAATTTACATTAAAAAATCGTAAGAAACTCACGAAAAAACGATTTTTTTTGCTATGTATAGTGCTTTCGTGCGAAAATTCGGTGATATTCGTAATCAGCTGAAAAATTTTCGATTGGGTAAACCCTCAAAACTATTTCAGAATTTAAAGAAATTATTCGACCCTGTTACAGCAAAACAAATGGTGTTTTTAGAACTTTTGTACGATTTTTTCATGTTGGAAAATGTTGAGTTTTGGGAGAAATGAATGGTAGATTCGTGCTCAGGGGATAACATTACATCGAAATGGATCAGTAAAAAAATAAGTAAAAAATACAAAATGCTTCCTCTTTTTTTGCAATTTTTCAAGTGGACTTTCCGGTAAAACTTCGAGAGATATCGATATGATTCCAACGCCATTATTTAAGTCAGGCAAAAAGCTTTTCCAAACACACAAATTCAATCTCCATAGCATATAATAAGCTCACTCTATGACCGTTTGAAATTTCGTGGTTTTTGAGATTTTAGAAATATGGCCGGAGAAGACGAACCATTTTTTTTTCGTTTTTAAACTCTTAAAAGGGTCTATTTAATCGAACATTTTCAGCTGTTTACGAATATGCTCGAGTTTTGGCCGAGAGTACAAAATTTGGCTGGGAAAATGCGATGCTTATATCAATCGTCTCGGAATTTCACCCCCGACCCCCTATTACACAAACAAAACATCAAAACGTAGTCCAGAGCAGTGACGTGACACTTTCCCCGGCGAGAGAATGTCATGTGTGATTAACGTATAACCGAAAACAAAACAAACCGCGAATTCACGCAGGGGAATAAAATTGATGGCGTATAAGTGCGAAAAACGTATAAGTGGGAAACGAAGAACTGAAACTTTATTGCCATTCTTATGAATGGGACCCGTCGGGGCTAAAGGAATTTAACGTATAAGTGAGAAACGTATAAAGGAGGTTTCACTGTATATTTGTTGGGAGAAGCTCGGTAGTCGAGGTATTAGAGGCCTTTCGTTTGGATCGTAGGGACGCGGGTTCGATTCCCGGTTCGGGAGGTTAGAATTCTCGTAAGTTTTTTTTCGGTTCTATCGAGTTTCTGCGGTGCTAGGATGGCTCCATATACCAAGGCCGGATCGCATTGTTGCGATTTCGTAATGAAATGGTGCCAAATAAAAAGAGCTCATAAGCAGAGTTGCTCGTGGTTAATTACATAAACGAGAAACTTTGAATGGGCTCGACAAAATAAATTTTTATTCTCCTCGACTTTCAACCTCGATCTAACACGTTTTGGTTCCGATATTTCAAATAACGTGTTCACTGTACGAGTCACTCAATGAAAATGTTTATCCGCAGGTCTGACACTCAGTCACGCGGGTGTGTCCCTCCAGGCTTCGCCCGGAAAAGGTGGCTCAACGGTCATGCAAACAAATCCGTCCACAGAGGGTCAGATAACTCACATAGTAGGCCAGCACGCTCCATTGTCGGCACTAACACCCATCGTGACACCCATGACCGTGGTTTCGCAAGGAAATCAAGTGACCGCGCACATTCTCGCGCCTACGAGCCTAGCCGGGAAAATGATAACGGCACCCATCCTGAAAACCGTCGGGCAAATGCCACTTGTTAATGCTCAGTACATCAATACGACAACGCTCGTTAAACCCGTGGTCGTTGTGAGTACATCCTCGAATACATCTTTACCATCGACGACTCCATCGAGCACGCAACCTTCCGCCACTACCCACTCGAGCGTCTGACAGGCTCGAAGAAGAGGCAAGCTCGTTTGAGACGAGGCTCAGGAACTTGAATTGAAAGTCGTGATTTTTGTCCGGTTTGTGGTGCATCCGCGGCCTTCGCCGGATGTGATTCCGTTCACGTGCGAATTAACGAAAGAATACAGAGATGAAATGGGGAACGAATAATTCTATGACTCAATAACGGCGGATCGACGAGCGTGTCTCGATTGTGTGTACGTGTGCCTGTTTGTTTCTTGGACTCTTTCGGAATGAGATATTCTCACTCCGTGTTATTTCGAAAACTTGAGAATTTTCGATCCGCTGTTTCTTTCTGTTTGAATACCCGCGCGTTCTCCGAGCTCTGCCACTCCAAATGTTACGTTTGATTGAGGTTACGAGTTGCAATACACAATTAACGAAATGGCGCGGAGAATACGGCAGGACGGTGATATATCAGTTAATTTTGTTTTTTTAATATTATTTTCTCCGCTGCGAAGTATTCAGATAAGACCAAAGCTCGATCGTATAATTTCCTCGTCGTGAGATAGCACATTGAGAATCAAGCAAAGATGTTTGTCCGGAAGAAAGATTGGAAATTCTTGGGCGAATAACGGTATGATGACATCTGAGTTCTCCCAAAGTTCTTCCATTCTATATTTGATCGAAAATTAAGTGTGTAACTTAAAAAAAGTCAAACGACTTATTGCGCGTTTATCGATTAGCCACGCAATTAAAAAAAATGGATTGACGTTAACCGCATGCAAAAATATCGGAAATATCATACTATTTAATGTAAACTATTTTCAGTACATAACTATAATTATGATTATTTTTACTGCTCTTATGTTCGAATAAAAATGATCAAATTTGATCGCGACATCCTACTTACTACACGGCCCCATCGTCAGCGTGATTGCATTTGCCACGCGGAATCCGTTAGCGCGATGCCAATCAGCATAAACGTGACGTTACTGGATCGGAGACACTATTTTTTCGATATCAATTCAAAGATCAACGCAATGGAAGAATCTTGGCAGGTAGAGAACAAACAGAGGAAGTGTCGTCTTCACACAAAATTATCCGTTTTTTCAAATGTACGAAATTGTTGTAGTACGCAAATGGCATTAATTCATTCTGAATTTAATGATTAAAATGCGGGGCCCACACTTTGGGCTTCGATTAAAAATCCACTACAAAAAAAAAGAGGAAGAACTGTTTGCTCATGCATTTTGTGAAAGTTTGTACCTAAATTGCTCAGAAAATTATGAAAACGAATGGACTAACATTTTCGTTGCTGTTGCGCGATTGCTATTTATTATTATAATTTTTAGATCGAACGATTTTTTTTTAAGATCTTGATTTGAGACTGACGCGTTGCAATGAGATATTGAAAGAATTTTGGCCGAATGCGTAAAACTCTCCGTTGGGGAATGTCCAAAAATGAAGACTGTGATTTCGACTGAAACGAGATGAATGCGCAGCGAAACCAAAACCTTCGCATAAAGAATGAATTAAGATACATTTTTTTTTCCAACAAAATAATTACGAATAATTTGCCGACACAAAAATATTAATATATTGATGGTAACTATTCTTACAAAATGCTTGTTTCCACAATTATTCGTAAATATTTGGTGGCTAAACTTTTTCTCGTCTTCTTTGAAAGGTTACTCACGTACGAATGGTTCTGGGCATGAACGGATATGTTACAAGGTATATCGGAGCTAGGTCACGACATAATGGGTCCATAGGGTTAAAAATTATGACTTTCGAAAGAGGTGTATTTTTTTTATCTACAAGTACGCTCGCGAGTCTTCGAGCGACACATGAGAATAAAAAGGAAATGTTTTTTCAAGACAAACTTGCTGCACGATCCGCGATTAAGAATTATATAAAAAACTGATAGCAACGATCATTTTTTATCGGATATCGTGCATTGAAAAAATTAAAGATTGGTCCTATTGTTTTTTTACGCATGTTACGTTAACGATGGAGTAAAGAGTCAAGGGGCGAACATCGATTTCGTTCGGTAGCGTAATCTCGGCCAGGCATGGGCAGTATTTGCATGAAAAACAATAACACACAATTTCATGACAAAATACATACGAGTAAAAGCTGGCGCGGAATATAAATATTTTTTGCAAAAGAATAATTGAAAATTATTCCTAATTGTACGGAAAAATTAATTCATATTCATGATTGCACGATAATTATTTATAATTATGTCGTCACTTTTTTTTTCTTAGTTTCTCATTATTACAATATTCATTTCCATAATATACGTTGATATATTATGTACGATATCTTCTTTTCTTTTCGTAAATATTTAAATTATTTAATCTACGTGAATTGGCGAATTGACTCGGAGAATGGCTTGGCATATATATATGTACACACACACATGTATATATATGTGTGCGTGTGTTGGTATGTGTGAGTATGTACGTATGCATGAATCTTCAATCGGAATAATTCAGTTATCCGCGACGATTTATTAAAACCAATCAATTTTGAAAGTGTTTTTTTTTTGTTCGTGAATTCAGAATGGAACAACTTTTTTTCACCGTTGAAATTCTTTCGTGCAAAATTATCACGTTTGCGTATCTCAATCCTGAAATTTATCATTTTCTCCACAAAATCTTTTGATACCATGTGGTTGGTGTTTCATCACTCAACATCACATTCGAAGAATTATGAAATTTCATAAAAAGCCTTTTTACATCAAATGCAATTCGCTTTATTTCAATAAATGTCTAATTGTATGACAGACTTGAGAAGCGGCAAAAGCACAATAAAAAATGAAGAAACAATTTCCGGAATGGGATAAGAACATCTTTACTCTGTTGGTGAAAAATACGAATGAGTTAATGCGCAAGTGAATTCTGTCGAATAATGGCTATGGCTCATGAATGATGTGGAAATAATGGAGCGCGTGTTTATTATGGCAGAAAGCAAGCGGAAAGGGAAAGAAAATGTTCGAAGGATGCGTACACGAACAATGTGATATAAGCGATTAATGAAATTCATTAACATCTTAGAGATAATGGTGAATATTAAGCTGTTTCCAGTGTAGGCGTCCGTTGCTAACTAAGTACTATTCAATTAACATCTTAAAGGACAGCAAATACCTAATTGTACATAGTATACAAACAAAGCAAATGAAAAAAATAATAATAATTGAATCATGAAGTAATAAATATATTGGACATTTTAAGGAAGGAATAAAGAAAGACTAATCGGCTGGAAAGTAGGAGCGAGAAAACGTAAAGCGAGATGTGAAAGAGTAATATCTAAAAAGGTAAAAAAAAAAAAAATAGAAACGAGCGCTCAATTTTTAATGCGCTGGATTCATGCCAGTGTTGTATGTGATGCCGATACACAGTAGAATTTGTACGACGCGCCTAAACTTGAATTTGAGGGAATGTGAAAAAATAAATGGATTGAAAAAACCTAAAAAAAAACAATCATGCTGACAATGCAATTGGTGTGTATGGCATCGGCATTGTAAAATTGTGGTGTTGGGTTACGGGGAATCCTAGATATACCTCTACCTACAGAAAGCAGGCAGAAACATTTTTATCAACATTATTTTCGTCGCTTTTCCCGTTGTTTTTTTTAATGGCTCCCACGTATTTCAATTTCTGGATAAACAAGATACCTTTGCCACACAGTAATCAGCGAACATAGAAATCGTACTCTTTCGAGGTCTTTCATTACGGCTGTTACTGCCGGGTTTTCAGAAGAAACGAGAAACAAACAAAATATGAAAACAACACAATACCGAGCACAGAATCAAACGATTGAAAACATATTGATTGCTCTCATCGACGTAGATCTGCTGTCGTCGAGTGCTCGACAAAGCCGAAATGTTAAAATATCGAACATTTTCGATCTTGAATGAATATATACATATATATCGTCAGTGCAGGGCCACGAACAAAAATGAAACTGGTAATTAAAAAAGTATTGACGGAAAAGGCACGTTCTGGTACAAAAAAACCTATACACATACACACAGAGCTCATTAAAAAAAACTTCATAGTTAGATAAACGATAAAAACAACTTCCTCTTTGCACGTTTGTCCATCGATGATGTTATTGTTAAGGTCTGTCTTTCTTTTCCGAATTCAACGACGATGCGGGAGTGGTATCATTAGCGAAGTTCAACTTCGCATCGAATTCGGACTCGTTACTGTACAATTGTTGAACGAGAGAGAAAGAAAATAAATTTGTAGATTGTGTATGTGTGTAAGAGAAACGGCGATGGAAATGAAAAGGGAGATAATTCAGTTTGGAAAACCTTTGAGGGTTTCACGATCAGTCGATTGGATTGACTAAGGATTATTCGTTAATGACTTTACTGTACATTAACTTTGTATATTTCTGTAAATAGGTAACTTAATGGTAATGATAAATTTACTCTATGTCTACGTGTTAATTTTATCTATTACAGTAAGGAAGTTGCGTTTCCATGTAAATATTTGAAACGAATAGTCTTGCTGTAATAAACCTCATTCGAAAAATCTCTTCACGAATAGTCATTTTCCGTCCAACGCAATCCCTCCAGGTCGGAATTGTTTCGCAGAGGAATGGAAGGTTTGTATCGCTTTTTTTTTGTTGAAGTGTTTGCCACGACAGTATCGTCACTGTGTAATTTAATGCTCCATTTATTAAAAATATGCACTAATTCACAATAGTCTATTTCATTACTTTCAGATAGAGTTTTAAGTGTGACACAATAATAAATATTGTCGTCCGTCTACGGTATCGAGACATTTCTAGCGCAAAACTTCCCAAGTTATGTATACGCATATATTTATATGCTCATACACACGCATATATTCTGTATATATACCATATTATTTAATGTTCTTCAAGGTTGTTACAAAAGACTAGAAGTGATCTAGTTCCTCGGCAAATTTTGAATCACTAACTATGCGCCGAGACGAGGTGTTTTTTGTCAATTTTACTTCTAAGTTTTGTTGGTCGAGTTCAGTGTGCCATATGTATAATATGAACATTTATATCTGCATACAGTAGACATTATTAGAAAGAGTTTTTGAAATAATTTTTTTTTTTCAGTTTTTTTTACAATTTTCCTCGTTATATTATTTTTTAGTCACTTACGTTTACGACTGGGAAGATAATGTTTTTCCTTGTACAGAAGGAACAGGCAAGTTATTTTTAAATTCTTGCACAGATTTCGTTTCATATTTCTCGCATCGATAAAATAAACAAAACAACAAAAGGCAATAATTGCATGCTTGTTACGAATGCGCATCGAGTATTGTTTCCGAGTATTTTTAACCGGAATTATACTATGGCTCTAATTAATTACAGTGCAAATTCGTATATCGAAGACGGCGTTTGAACATTCGACATATTACACTCGATATCGATTAAAAATGGTAATGCGGTTTGCAACTAAATCCATAACATATTATCGAGACAGCCAAATGTGAAAAAAGATTGAAATGTGGCATATTACACGGCTACAGTCGTATACAAATATATAATTAAGGTTGTGTATGCTGTATATATTCACATACATAGATCTTTATGCATATGGAACTAAGTTTGTAAAATTGGTGAAGGAACTAGAACGGGCTTTGACAGTTATTCTCGAGTTCAGAGAAAAACTGCACGCAGCGTTTCTGTATTGTAATAATTAGAAATGCAATTATACAATGCGAATAGAAAATTCATAATATCCCAGAGTACGATATTTATCAATCCGTTCTTCGAAACTCTATCATAAACCGCTACCTTTCATAACTTTTCCCAGGTCTATTGTGGCTACTGTGGTCTGCCTCATTCTCAGCGGTTGCAAAATTTCAAGCGTCTCTTCAGAATTTCATTTTTCTTCCCCCAATACTTAATTCTCTATGGAGCATTGGGATATTTGAGTTATAACAAAAATTAACCGAGGTCACAATTGATCCGATACAATTTTTTTTTTACACATAATTAAATCATTATGAATGTCTATGTATATAAAAAAAAAAGGTTACTGGTATCGTCAAAACTTTTCATCGTACGCCACACTTTGGTTTTTTGTGGTTATAACTTCACAAAATATCGCTTTAAAAACATAGCATTGGCACTGTCCACTGTATAAATAGAAATACAAATGTACTTTGTACTCGCAAGCAATAAGAGAGTAGGTGTTTCAATCCATCGGCTATTTAACAATATATCGGTTACAATTTTCCATTAAATAATTTCATCGAAATGAATTCGCTCGAACGGTATTAATCCAACCATCGTGCAATTTTTAATTTACCAAGCTCCCCTCTTCGATATACATTGTTTTTATAATGTGACTTTTCGTTATTAATATATTCGTTACAGTATTTATAAATGTATAAGGTCTTGTCAGTACTTGCAACAAACAACTACTGACAAAAGTTACAAAAAGTAATATAACCGTTCGTTATAATCGTCGGGAAAAACCTCATAATTGATTGGACGACAATAAAACTAATGAAAATCCATTCTAGAATAAAATCATTGTAAATAAGTATTACAAAAAAACATATTGTACATATTTTCACAATTACAAAATTGAAGAGAAAATAATACAACGTTCCGTGACAAATAGTATTACCATTATTATAGATTGTTATTTCGGAAGAAAAGTATTCTAAGTGACTTTCTAATCCGGCGAGTGTATTTATTTTGTTGAGTACCAAATTTATTCTCTTTCGTTCGTTAATTTATATTCCACGCGTGGAATTGTATAGCTCTGGGTTGGTAATTTTTGTTTTATCAACGTATCATCAATAACTGCAATGTTACGCTTAACGAGAATTTTGTAAAAACTTGCACACGGTTTTTCAAACTTTCGATTCACTCTTGTTATTTCTGATTATAATATAAAACTTACATTTATTGTTTGTTGATGACTAAATGCCTAAACCACGAATAAATGATTCGTATATTAATTTATAAGCATTAAAATATAATTTTTCGGCATATAGAAATTGTTGACATAAATTTTTCACTGCACACACACATCAGCATACACACACATACACACCCGCGCACGCATACGCGCGCCTGCGTCGGCACATATACAATTTTTCAGCTAGTTATATATAGAGGGTGAAAGAGAATGCAACTGTTTTTTAATCACACGAACGTGGTGATTGCTTGTGATAAGTCGGTCGGCCGGAAGTGTCATTCTGAACGGGGAATACGATTCCTGTTCTTTTTAAATTCCCGATTTAGTCTAGTATATTGTTTATTGTATAGCGTTTTTAAATGGATTAGAAAAGATTAGTCGATGAATCGAATATTTTATCATGTTGATAAATATCTACTTTGTGTGCAATGTGCGAACTTAGTGAACGAAAAATAATTCATTGAATTTGCAATCTCTTTGATTTTGGTTTGTAAAAACGGTAACTTGGTATACACAATAGAATAACCCATTACAAATTAATTGGAGTTGGGCATGAACCCTTTAAAACAAAAACTAATAGTCATATTTGCCTGTTTGCAATGTACTGTTATAATGCGATTGAGTTTCTCGAGACTGCGTAGTGCGATTGGTTGGTGAGCTCAAAGAATATCATATATAGCGACACGCCTAATTTCCACACTCGATCACCCATCGGCTCGGATTCGTGAACCAATTTTACATCGGCAACAATTTATTGTTTTTTCTTTGTTCTATCGTAAATCGACGTAAAAGAATCTTTTTATTCCTCGGTGTTCGTCAAATCTAATCACGGGAGGGGAAGACGATGATAACGACAGGCGATCTTGATTTGTACTTGAATCCAATACCATTCTTGCGCGATTTTTCGACAAGAAAAATATATTTAAGTATTGCAGTTTTTTAAAATCATAAATCCTTGATAACATGAGTATTGAAAAAATGCAATGGGGTATCATTCCCCTATAGATTAGTGATACGAAAGGAAAATAATGCTCTTTTTAATATACACAATTATATTTAAATATTGACATCTTAGATTTCATCGAGGTTAGTCAGTTCGATATAAATAACAATTTGACAATTGAATGAATTCAACATTTCACTCGGATAAAATATATCACGGATTTGTTCAGTGAAAACAGAAGCATTTTTGGTAATTTAATAGTATGAATATCGGCAGCTGTAAATTTAAAAAATCATGTCTAACGTGCTATAGCTGAATTTCACTAGTTATCAATATGAAGTACATTATTTTCCCAAGTGTACGTACATTAAAATTCGTGTTTCGCCAAAATTCGTTTGGATTTGTATTCGATGGTCATCTTTCTTGTTTTACTGCCGTTTTTAATTACTGCATTTGAGTTGTGTATATACATGCTTTGAACGGCTAGATTGCACAGACTATGTACATATTCTTTCTCGCACGCTCCTTTTATTCTCCTCACTGTTAGT
Source organism: Ophioninae sp. A BG-2022a (assembly GCA_030523105.1). Lineage (NCBI taxonomy): Eukaryota > Metazoa > Arthropoda > Insecta > Hymenoptera > Ichneumonidae > Ophioninae sp. A BG-2022a. The sequence goes on along the minus strand of JAPYZI010000094.1, from coordinate 38,915 downwards.
ATCCGACAAAGAGCACCACTTGGTGGAATTGCCGTTAAAGGTGATCGAGTGGCAATGGCATAATTAAGCGAGCGAAAAATAATTTGCCTACAGCGTCGCGTCAACATTTTTTTTTTTGTTCAATTCTTTATTATCGTCATCAAAGCTCAATCGTAACGCGGGAAGTCCCTGCGGCACTAATTTTCAACGACCTTCAATAGAGCGCGTATCCGTCTGCCCTGTTTGCGATTTTTGTAGTAGCTACAAAAAACGACGAATATTTATATCTCGCGATGATTTTTCTCTACATTGTTCCATTTGTTTTTTTCTTCCTACATTTTGTTTTCCATAAAGTTTACCTACTCAGTTGAACACAATGATCGAGTATTCTCGATCACAATAGATTTCTAAATATAACGTCGTACATTTGATTTTTGTGTACTATCAGTAGCCAGTCATCCGGACAATTATTTCCTTTTGTTTCACTTGAAAGGAGCTCTTTTGAAATCGCAAACCATATCGTTCTAATTAAAAATATCCTGCTGTATGATACTCGAACATATTTTGAATATAAAAGTTGAAAATCGTATTTAGTGTGATGAGATGATTAACATTTTTTTTTTTCTATTTATGTTAGCGGTCGTTTGTCCGGAAGATTGAAGATCACACATGCTTTTCTTTTTCGTCTATCAATCAATGATTGTACAAGTAGTCGTGGAATGTGAATTGACGTACACCACAGATGAGAAACACCACATGTGAGAAGAGTGAAGAGTTAGATCGAGAAAGCACTCTTTTCTGAAATATACGAAGTTCATATTCCACTCGATGATGTGCAGTTTGGAGCATTTTTTAAAACCGAGATTAGGCATTTGACAGATACGAATAAGTTTTTTTTCGATTTTAAGAGACAAGACGGCAAGTTGAGCCTAAACAAACGAAATTCGATCGAGTAATTCGAAGAGTTTCAGAACTTTTTTATAGGCAATTGTCATAAAAAATGTATATTAACGAACGTAAACCGGAATTGTAGAGTACAATATATTTCGTGTGTAAAAAACTGACATTTTTCTCAATAAGAAAGAAGGAATGGCGAAACACTGTTCGACATTTAGACAGTTTTTTTTATTCGTGTCCCCGCATGCTACGTTTGTTTTGAGTTCAAGAAACTTATCTCGCAGCTAATGGACGGCTGATTATAAACGTTTGTAAGCAATGAGCGTTCATTTTTTCTTACAACAAAGAGATTTCTGCATGACTTGATCTGTATGTATCTACGTGATTGCCTCTTCGATGTCTATTTGCTGTTAATTTTTTTCAGTTCACCATACTCAACTTGCCGCGGCCAAGAATTCAACAAAATTGTTCAAAGGTTCGAAGAAAGAAATACCCATCGTATTCTTGAATGTTGCCGGCCGATGAATGTGCGTCCAATAGCCAAGAAGAATTTCGTGACCAAGAAGAAAGAAACAATCGTACGCTGCTTGCTGCTAACTTTTGCGATCGATGTCCAACATTGAGGTAGAAAAATTCGGGAAATAGATCAAATTGGAGTGTTCCTTGAGTGCAACGAATCGGCAGAGGAGAAAAATCACTGGCAGTACAATATATACTCTTTTCTCCTTTGATGTACTACGGGCATATGTATCGGGCTTGACGGATTTCCGAGTCGTTGAAAATCAATCCGCCATGAATTACTTAGCTCCGGGAATTTTTCCTAAAACCTGAGAATCAAGAAAATCTATTATTTATCAATTTCCGGTGTTATTTCTTCTGAGGGTATTTTCTTATTCCTTGAGGGTATTAGGAATACTTTCTGTGCAGATTATCATAGCGACGTTTATTTCACACAATTCAAGAGCTACCGTAATAGTCAGCGAATTAAAGTTTCGTCATAGCTTTACGAAACGTCATGTAATGTACCTTTGAAAGGTCTACCCCGGTTAGTGCTTGGACTGCAGGCGGTACTTGACCTACAAGGCGGGTAAGCTCACCCGATGTATTATCGTTTCCACCGAGAAGAACAATTTCTTCCGTCCTGGCGAGCGGTGCAGAAATTTCGGCAGCGATCTGTTGCGAGAGACATAATATTAATTTATGTTAAATATTCATTTCCAAAGCATCAAATTAGAGTAAGAAGAAAATTTAACACCGCCAAATGTTTATCTGTTTAGGAACCATACAAAAATAGAAATTCAGTCTTACTTTGGGCATAGAGTTCAGAACGATGTTGAGAATAGCGGCCTCGCCGTACTTATTATAGACACCTGCTTTGAGAAGCATTCGTTCAGCTTCCGACGCACCCACGACCTCCAGGGCGTGAGCGTCGGCCTCACCAAGCAATCGTATTTTCTCGGCATCAGCTTTCGCCGCGTCAACCGTTTGTGTCCTGTATTATTGAAAAGCAAACGGATCATTACAGTACTGTCTTCTACAAACTCTTCGAATCCCCAAGTCCAAGAGCCTCAAGGAATCTTCTCAATGACATTTCATAAATGTATAGAAGTATTTATGGAAAAAAATGGAGACTTAATTTTTCGTAATGAATTCACCTTTTTCCTTCGGCCACTCGTCCTATTTTGTAACTCTCGGCTTCGGCCGGCAATCTCACAGTGCTTTGCAATTCGTGCTCTTTCCGTTGTACTTCCTGCTCTTCTACTTCGATTTGCTTGCGCCTCTCTACGACTTCTATCTGTATTTCTTCGTTTCGTATCTTTTGCTTGATCTTGGCTGCCTGCAGCTCATAGGCAAGCTGAGCTTCGGCTTTCTGAAATCGACAAAACTCAAATTACAATGTATAACCTATATTTTCTACCCTTTTTTTTGAAATTCTGAATTTGAATGGTGGTCATGAAAATTGTAAAATTTAATAAACGCTTGTATTTAATCAAGTTAGACCAACGATGAAAAATAAATCTTGTGAGTAATGACGTATGAAAATACGAGTGAGAAAAATCAATGTTTGATGATCATTATAAGAATCACGGAAATAATACTCCGCCATGATAACGTTTGTCCATAAACAACGAAACGTTTCATATGAACGAAAGTCATTGGACGCTTCAAAATTTCGATATAATAGGTTCTCCAAAATATTGAATCATTAACCGATGGACCAGTCCGTCTGTTCTTTAATATATTGATAATTTTCCTCAAAATCTCACCGCCGTGTTAACTTCCTGGTCAAAGTTAGCTTTCTGCAACTGAAACAGCCTCGCATTGTCCTCGATTTTCGTATCCGTATTGTACTTGATGTCCATCGCTGCTTTTTCGCATTCGGCTTCCTGGAAGAGATGAAAGAATCAAAATATTTAACATTTGTACAGAGGTGAGTACGGAAATTCAGTCAATCTTCCGTTGTACGTGAGATGTTAAAAAAACCTTTTCTTTTGTTTAGTTGTGTCGTTGATTGATCGTTTGAAAAGCGAAAAATGAATGATGCTATCAATTGTTATTTATCGAGGGTTAAGAAAGTATTTGCGCTGATTGCGATTTTTTTTTAATTTATCCTAAAAAAATAAAACGTTTAAGCTACTTTTTGGATTTGATAGAGCTTATCCTACACATACTTGTTATCTGTTTACAAGAATCTTGGGAAAACGCGGACAAAAATTAAGGACAATTTCGAGTAAGGTGTACAAACAGGTCTTTTACCCGCTGTATTTATTATATACGTAATTACGTAAGCATGTTTTTACGTGAGGAAAACTTCACTGTTCGGAGAAATAACGATAAATGAAATTTATAATTACTCTGATGCCAGCGTCGCGATTAGCTTCAGCAACCCCAACATCCGCGTCTCTCTTGACAGCCGCTGTTTGCGCTTTACCGAGTGATGCCAAATATTGTACATCGTCGTAAACGTCTTTAATCGTAAACGAGAGAATCTCAATGCCCATTCGTCCGACGTCTGGCGCTGCAACTTCGCGTACCAGTGCTGCGAATTGATCTCGGTCTTTGTAGATCTCTTCAACTGACAGAGTACCTGAACGAATTCGTTATTTAATTACTATTCTATTCGAACAGTGCACTTATGGATTTGCAAGTTTCATGGACGCAGTTTCCAACTTCAAAAGGGGCAGTTTCAATTTTTTTTTAGTTACGAACCAAGAATAGCTCGGAGATGTCCCTCCAAGGTTGAAAGTATCGTTGACTTGATCTCGTAAACGGTTTTCCCGAGAAATTGTTCGCTCGCCGTGTGCAACAATTCGTCGGCTTTCATTATTTTGCATTGCGCCACGCCGGTTACCGTTAGGGGTACACCCTGAGCTGTTTCCACGTTTTCACAGACAGGATTCAACGTCATTACTTCCAACGACAAACGCTGCACATCCGTAACGAACCACCAGCAGAACGCGTAGCCACCGACGATGGTTCGTTTTTTCATCGATCCGCAGCATCCTCCTGCAAAACACAGACAAGGCCACTATTAATTATTATATTGGCTTTTGTTCCGTCGCATACGGAACGAGCGATTATTCAAGCAATGTTTAATCAATTATTGATGATTCATTATTAAATTCAGCAAATATTATATATTCAACAATTATCAATATCGTTGTCGCCCCAAGGCACGCCAGGTAAGAGCGTAAGGGAGAATCCCTTACCTGGCGTCCATAAATAAGGGTCAACAGATCGCGCACGGGTTCACCGATGAGTCGCTCTTTCGGTGACCACGTGCAGGACAACTCAATATTTGGTTCGCAGGCGCAATTTTGTTTACGTTCCTTCAACCTTCCCTGCGAAATTACTTTGAGCAGTCGCACCTCGGCCCATCCCACGTATTCCCAATAAACGGATTTACCAACTTTCCCGTGACGGCCGAGACAAAAATCTCCACCGTGGTAATAAAGAGCTCACTGTTCAACATATATGACAGGGTTGTCAGTACGTCCTGTTCGCAAATGTCGTCATCTGTGATTGGTAACAGATGACGTCATCTGTGATTGGTAACAGATGACGCCATCTGTGATTGGTAACAGATGACTAAGATCCACCCACTACCCTTTTCCATATTTTCTACAAATGAAATTAGTTGAGTTTTGAGCAGCTTTCGTCACCAAATATCTATACAATAGTTGCATTTTTCATCTTTAGTAATCATCAAACATTCGAACCGGAAACATCAACTGTTAAACAACGTTGAACTCTTGCCTCTTGCGAGTGAATTACTCACAACACATTAACAGTCGTCATTGCGACATAACACAACACAATCACATACATCATCAAACTACGCGATCTATGCGTGTAGTAACGATCAGTTTCGCATAGTGATCAGTGTAAATAATTGTGAATAAATTTAAGTATTCGTTTAGTTTATCTCCGATTGTTTTCAATTAACCACCTTCATCACATTAAGTTGAGGTGCGGGCGTTCGCCATCACAACAGTGTTGAATCACACGCGTTCTGTATCAGGATTTACGACCCTGATTGACTCGCCATCGGTAAGTCGAGTCGCACTGTGCGTGATACGGAACAGCTTTATTTGCATTCAATTTAGCGGATTAATTTTAACTTTTTTTCTCGTTACAAAATAGTGACAAGGTTGCACAAATTACGAGTTTTCGAAAAGTTCGTCCACGAAAACAAAAAAATCATATTTTTCGTTAGATTAAAATGTCACCAGTTGAAATTCCACAGTACGTGAAAAGAACTTCAGCATCGTTCGATCAAAAAGCTTTGACGAGGTAAACACGTGCATAACATTTTACATGCGAATTGGGTTAATTGAATGACGATCAAGCTCAATAGAGACTGGGATTTCAAGATTACACGCAAGCTCTTATGAATGTATGTGCGGCAATAAATATGGATTGAAAAAAAAATTTCGTTGTAATATTAGTTGTTCCACCCCGTACACCTTTTCGTGTTTTTACGGCTTCTCTCCTCTGTACTTCTTCCTGTTTTTTCTCCCGCCTTGTTTCCTCCTGCCCCCCCCCCCCCACGGTTTACTCCTGTTTCCCGGTGCGGCAGCAGTCGACTTGCTCCCTCTGTACCGTATTTACCGTGTCATTTCTGGCACGGACATAGGGAAACTGCAGAAAACCTACGCCGGTACACAGCCGGTCCCAAGTTCACCTCCCGGCCGTGGAACGAGTTTCATCGAAAAATTTCGAAGATAAAAATCTCGGCCGCTACCGGGGTTTGAACCCGGGAGCCCCGATGCGCTAGCCGTTAGCCGCGCCTTAGCTCGCACGGTCAACGGATCAGTAATTTCGTTGTAATAATTTTATAATACGTTACAGTATGTCAAAATCGAAAAAATCCTAAAACGAACAGCAAATAAATATCAACGAAGATAAGACAAGAATAATCGGTTGTTTTTGAAATATATTAAATCGTGCTTGTCACACTGCGGAAATTATGAATGATTATAATCGTTGAAAAAAAAACACTTTGATCGTCACGTTTTTCGGAGTTCTTCCAGAATTTCATCATCTGTTTTTGTTTATTTACAAACAACATTACGCTTCTTGTGACTTCCCGAGACAGAGGGAGGGAAGGAGTTAGGGGAGGGAGAGAGAATGCGTAATACCTCACTTTACCTCATCTCATTTTTGTTTACATTTTTCAAATTTTCAGGGTGTATGAGGTATCGAAACGATTCATTATACCGAGCGAGTCTCACTCGAAAAGTGGGTCAGCTGAGTCATGTCCGTGCCACACTTTACCGTAAGACCTGGCCACACGTGACTACAGAGCATCACTCTCTGCTGCAGGAAAGCTACGTGAACATTGTCACGTATGTGAAAAAAATTAATTAAATAAATAAATAACCGTCGTTAAAAGTTGAACCTTTGTAAACGAAGGAAACGACGGTTACCACATAATTTCTTTGTACCTTGTAAGGCGGACGAAAAATTGTTCAAGGTTAAATAAGAAGATTGGTAGTTTAGAAATATTTTTTCAAACACAACTTTTTTTTTCTGTATTAGATAACAATTTTTCTAAATAACACGAAAAATTGTCATCCTTTGAGGCAGATTGAGACAAATGAAGGTCAACGATTTTTCCTCTTGACAAGAATCGGTCAATTGTTTCAAGAGCAATAATCTACCGTGAGATCTCGAAAATATAAAATGGGCGACGGTAAATGTTGATAAGAATATCTGAAGATGGAATCCGCCGAAGAATGAGAAAGGATGATGAACATATACATATACACGGAAGAAAAGCATCCAGTCAGGAGTGGGAGAAGTCGCTGACCGTTATACGCGTACCTACACGTTCGTTTTCGAAGACCGTCTCGAGTTTCTCGTGCATCTCGAAAGATCCAGTATCCCTCCTGTCACCGGTATAGCAAGGTCATGGCCACTGATCGCCACTGTCAAGTTCTTCGAGACGTCTTTTAATAACTTTACATCGAGGCATTTGATAGATTTTATTGAATTTAAATTATCTTCTACGGGATTTCGGCAAGAACGTTATTTAGCTCGATAGAAAATACATAATAATCGACAATCGAGTGATATTGACACATTGAAGAAAAGTTTGGGAACATCGAACGAGGTAAGAACATACGATACCGACGTTAAAGCTTTGTGTCTATTTTCCAATCACGTAATTTAATTTGCCAATCACGTAAATATTTGCATACAAGTCTTACGTGGCTTTAAAATATTTTTTTATAACGAGAAGCCAAGTCCTATTGGAATTCGAATTAGGGAAAACAAAAAGGCAGCCATTGACCGTCTTTCCATATCCTTGTTATTTTCTGATTCATTTTCTTCCAGTAATGGAATAACTTTATTACTGGAGTAATTACATTCCTTTTTTTATTTTCTGGAGCAATAACCCGAAAAACACTGAAAATCTGTAGATCGACTCAGCTGCAAACATTCATGAATTACACGTGGCGGTAGCCCAAAATGAGCAGTTTTTATCAGAATAGTGGTGACATTTGCTGATGTTGTTGACCCGCGTAAACAGATAAGTTTGCGCTGTCTTCTCGACAACCCTCGTCGGTGATTTCGATGACAATCGAAATATTAAGCAAGTTGAAAACTCGCTCTACAGGTAGACGATGACTCAAATTTCTCGTCTATTTATTCAAAGAACTAAGCTCGAGCAATATCAATCTTCTGGATGAAACTTATCTCGTCACATTAAATTTACGAGCTAAATATATTCATGGCTAGGAGGGATTTGAAAAGAGACAATTTTGTAACGAGTAATGTACTGTCTAAAAGTGGAAACGTGCATTGGTATTTTTTGCTACTTCGCTGAATTGATATTGACCGCACAATTTCTTTTGCACGAAAGATTTCCATTATATTAATTCTATAACTGTAATCGTGATCTCTGCTGGCTCCGAGAAATAATTTTTATTCAGATTTCTATTTTATCTTCTTCTGAAAAAATCATGATTCTTGCCACTAATCAGAAAACGAGGTTCTTCTATAATGGAATCGTCACTCTCTAACGGGAAGATTAACCACAAACCGGTTTTTAATGATAGACACAATATGACGATTTTGAGTTGACATCTCAAATCTAAATAACGTTCTTTGGTGACATTAAATTTTATATAAATATTTAATAATCACATTACATGTAATATAAATATAATCATTTAATATGAGTATAAAAATAATCATAATAAAATTATTTCATCATATTTAGCGATCGTTCAACCTTTTAATGAACAATGGACGTAATTCATTTCGTAAAACGGTTGTAGCGTCGACTGAGAGACGATGAGTTTTTTTTCACTTTATTTGCTCTCTGTATGAACAACTCGATTAAATGATCATTAATTGATATTGTGAAAAACATGAAAATCGATGTTCTATACATTTTTTTATTTTTTGCAGATTATCGTTCGAAATTCATAAAGTTGGTGGACAAGGGGGCCATCATGAATATCGACAATGTAATAGGCACCGGCTTAATGGGGCTTGGCGCTGGTGGCGGAGGTTGGATTTTGCCCTTGCTCGCTGCAACTTTAGCCTATTATCAATATGATTCGGCGGATCAAGAATCGCGGCCAACAGTAGTGCCTATGGAAGATATGCTACCGATGTACGACTTTATAGTAGTGGGAGCGGGTTCAGCAGGTCAGTTACAAGTAATTGCAACAGTTATAAATAATTGAAACGTGAATACTGATGACAACCGAGTGGGCTGGTAGAGGAGAGATAAATACACGATTAATCATGAAAAAAAAATTCTTTCAATTAGGAGCCGTGGTTGCGAACCGTTTATCGGAAATAAAGCATTGGAAAGTGCTGCTGTTGGAAGCTGGTGGAGACGAAATGGAAATTTCCGATATTCCGCTCTTGGCAGGATATTTGCAGCTGACTCAACTCGATTGGAAGTACAAAACAGAACCTCAGCCTGGAGCTTGTCTGGGTAAATAAAGCAGCGTTACATCGCGCCGTTTTTGTAACCAATTTCGTTTAGGTTTGTTTGGATCACCATAGCGAAGTTTTGCGCAAAAACATACGATGGTATCGGTCTTCGTTTAAACGATGGCATATCGTAGAGTACAAGTTCAATCGACGAATACTTCTTCACCCGTGTGAATTTTTCTTAATAGATCGACTCTCGATGATTAATCGTTAGTCGGTATTTGCTTTTTCGAAACAGATGATTACGGCGAAAAAAACATGTCCAGAGATTAATGCGGAAACTTGGCGTTAATTTGCAGGAATGGAGGGTCAACGTTGCAACTGGCCGAGAGGTAAAGTTCTCGGTGGAAGCAGCGTTCTAAACTATATGGCGTATCTTCGAGGTAACGCGAAGGATTACGACATATGGGCGGCGCAAGGAAATCCCGGGTGGAGTTACAAAGACGTATTGCACTATTTCAAAAAATCGGAGGACAACAGGAATCCATACTTGGCTAATACGAAGTATCATTCGACGGGTGGATATTTAACGGTGTCGGAAGCTCCATGGCGAACTCCATTGGCAACGGCATTCGTCGATGCCGGGCGCGAGTTGGGTTATGCAATAAGGGACGTAAACGGTGCCTACCAGTCAGGATTTATGATAGCCCAGGGTACCACGAGGGACGGCAGTCGTTGCTCGACCGCAAAAGCGTTTCTGCGTCCTGCGCGGCTACGAAAAAATCTCCATGTTTCCACGAACAGCCACGTCACAAAGGTCCTGATTGATCCTCAAACCAAGCGGGCTTACGGTATCGAAATGTTGAGGGATGGCAAGTTCCATCGGATCAGAGCCAAAAAGGAAGTTGTGCTGTCGAGTGGTTCGATAAATTCGCCCCAGTTACTTATGCTTTCGGGTATCGGACCGAGGGAACATTTGGAACAGCAGGGTATACCGGTAATTCAGGATTTGAGCGTAGGCGATAATCTTCAGGATCACATTTCCCTCGGTGGACTGACTTTTATGGTGAACAAGGAAGTCTCCATTGTCGAGGACCGCCTTTACACCCCAACGTCGGTAATGAATTACGCTATTTTGGGCACCGGTCCTCTCACGGTCCTCGGTGGTATCGAAGGCCTGGCTTTTATCAATACGAAATACGTCAACGCTTCTCACGACTTTCCCGACATCGAGCTGCACTTCTTATCCGGATCTACGAATTCGGACGGCGGCAGACAATTGTACAAAGCCCACGGATTGACCAAGCAGTTTTACGACCATACTTTTCGGCCCATTAACAACAAGGACGTTTGGAGCGTTCTACCTATGCTACTGCGACCTAAGAGCAGAGGATACATAAGATTGCGCAGTAAAAATCCGTTCCATCCTCCGCTCATATATCCGAACTACTTTCACGACCCGCTCGACATGGCTACCCTCGTGGAAGGCGTTAAAATCAGTGTTGCCCTCAGCCAAACCGCCGCCTTCAAGCGCTACGGCAGCGAGCTGAATAGTCATGATTTTCTTGGCTGCGAACACATCGAGAGGTTCACTGATCCTTACTGGGAGTGCATGATTAGACACTACTCCGCAACTGTCTACCATCCAGTCGGAACATGCAAAATGGGCCCGATAACCGATCGAAACGCCGTTGTCGACAGTCAACTTCGAGTTTACGGAGTTCAAGGGCTTCGCGTTATCGACGCTTCGATAATGCCCAATCTTGTGAGCGGCAACACGAATGCACCGACCATCATGATTGGTGAGAAGGGATCTGATATGATCAAGGAATTTTGGCTCAGTGGACGAAATACCTACGCGACGTCGCGTAATCTTGCTCAAACGGCGAGAAGCTTTCTGGTGAGCTTGACTTCGAACGATACCACCAGAGTGCCTTAATCTCTTTGATTTTCGTACAAACACTTTTATTATTGCGAGAGTAAAATTTCAAATCTGATCGAAGTAGCGGGTTTCAAAAAGTGTCAAAAATATCATCCAAAGGTGAATACTTATGATAATTCTCATATCGCACGAAAGTTATGTTTAAAGTGGAAATCCTTCATCTTTGTATTAGCGAAAAGGCATTTGGAAGAGAGATCGGATTAATCGTTTATCATCGACGTTTATAAAGCTAGAATACATTTTCAGTGCCCAATTTTTTTGGCTCTTTTAGGCTGTGACAATTACAGGAGCGTTTTCATTTATACTTAATAGAATATTGAATACCTCAGTTCATTGAAAAGACTTTGACTAATTATGTGAGTCGATAATTGAGAAATGAAGTTAAAAGATCGTTGCTTTCCAACGATGCAAATTTCAGCGTTGTGCTACCGAACAGTCAGATCCGTTTTTCAATTGGGCAATGTTAACTTCCTGTTTTTACACGTAGTCTCGTTATTCATTCCTGCAACGAACGAGCGACGTTTTATTTTGTCATTTCTGCAGGCAATCGCATTCAAAACTGTCCTCACTCGTTGTGATCATTAAACAGGTCATTATGCCATTTTTCTGACAAAAACAGTATTCATGTATATTGCAGATTCGTAGGATTAAGATTAGCACATTGACTACGTTATTTATTGAATCGATGGGAAAAAATGTATTTATTATGTGTACGTGAATTTAGTTTTCTAGTAAATCGTACGTGTCAGATGTGTTGAGCTTCGGTTGCTCGACAAATTCATTCATAAGCATTTTGTTGATGAGACGATTTCGTTGTAACTTACGAATCCCTAGTTCGCTTAGATTGTAGGACCTTAGACTCGCATGACAACCGGAAATAAGACAGATATGTAATAATTTCGCAATAAAATAAGACATCCTTAGAAAAGACCATCGAACGTAAAACTTCAATTTCCTTGAAGTTTCCTGAATGATTAAATGTTCAATAATCGTTTGTATCGTATACAAATAAATTACTGAACTTTCATCGTGTTTAATTATTTCGTTGTTCGTTCGTTGATCGCCATATGCTTCACGTTGCGATTCGTTGGCGTTACAATGATAGAAAAAAAAAAAATGTTGCACGTTAAATGTAAAATGTCCGCCTTCTGTGACGTAAGGAGGAGTCACATATTTGCTGACGGGGCAAATCGATAGTGTTCCAGAAGTGCGATCGCACGTATTTTCACCAGTTGATCGAGTGGCTCCTGTTCGTGAGGAATCGTCGATCAAAATCGAGTGAAATTCAATTCCGTTTCATCGCTATTTACTCATCGAGCTTTTTGTCAATTTGACAACAGTTTCTCGTTTTTCACGGGACGAGAACCAACAGTGTGAACGAAGAAATTGATTACGATGATGGTGTTATCAGGTGTCGAAAGAGCGTTGTCTTACGGACCGGAAGTGAGTCTTCTGTTGTTTCTACGTTTTCTGATAGTGTTACACCGTCGGGATATAATAGATAGTGAAAATAGAATCTCCGCGGTGTCACCAAGATCGATGCTGGCCCGTTACGATTTTGTGATAGTAGGCGGAGGATCGGCGGGTTGCGTTATGGCAAACAGGCTTTCCGACAACGGAAATTGGACCGTATTGCTGTTGGAGGCTGGTGGTGACGAAACGGTTCTCACGGAGGTGCCGATAGTTTATCCCACATTGCAACTGACCGCAATGGACTGGCAATTTCGTACGGAAACGTCAACTTCCTACTGTCAAGCAATGTACGATCATCGTTGCAGTTGGCCTCGGGGTAAGGTCCTCGGCGGTAGTAGCGTGCTGAACGCGATGCTCTACGTACGCGGGAATCGCCGGGACTACGACGCTTGGAGCGACGCCGGAAATCCAGGCTGGGATTACCGGAGCGTTTTGCCGTATTTCAAGAGATCGGAAAATATGACGATCCCGGAATTACGGGGAGATCGGAATTATCACGGGTACCAGGGTCATCTGACGATCGAGAAGTTTCGTTATCACACACCGATCGCCAATTATTTCGTTGAGGCTGGAAGCGAAATGGGATACGAGAACGATGACGTGAATGGACCGAGACAAACAGGTTTTACAGCCGCTCACGGCACATTGAGGGACGGTTTGCGTTGCAGCGCAGCGAAAGCCTTCTTGCGTCCGGTGGCCAGGAGAAAAAATCTTCACGTCCGTACGCACGCGATCGTTGAAGAAATACTCGTCGGTGAAACGACGAAAATAGCCCACGGTGTGAAATTTCGTTACAAGGATAAATATCAGTACGTCGTTTACGCGAATCGTGAGATCGTATTGTCCGCAGGCTCCGTTCAATCGCCGCAGTTACTCATGCTCTCGGGTATCGGACCGAGCGATCATCTCCGCGAAATCGGACGGCCGATCGTTCATCATCTTCCCGGAGTCGGACGAAACCTTCAGGATCACGTCGCTATCGGGGGTATCTCTTATCTCGTCGATCCACCTAATCCTGACGTCAATGAGTTTGGCTTCACTTTCGTTCTTCCTCGCTTCTTGAATCTAAACGCCATCAAGCAATTTTTCGTCGCGAAAAATGGACCTCTTTACGTCGTTCCGATGTGCGAGGCTATGGCTTTCATCAATACAAAGTGAGTAACCTCGATCGAGCTATTTTTGTAAACGATGACGATAAAATTCTTTGGAATGTAACCATTTTTTTCACACTATTTTCAATATTATCAAAACCATTTTTGTTACATATAGTGATGATCAATCTGCCGTAAAAAAAAAACGTAAAAATAGTCCAATATTTTCCGTAACCTTAATCGATTATAAAATGTCATTGATGATAATAATAATAATAATAACAATAATATAAATGATTGTTGCATTTCAACGATGCGAAATTCTAGCCCGTTCAAAAACGAAATGAATCGAAAATATTTCTAGGATTGTTTGTGTTTCAGGTATGTCAATAGTTCGATCGATTATCCGGACATCCAGTTGTTTTTGTCATCCGCGGCGGACAATACGGACGGCGGTTTGATCGGAAAGATAGACAGTGGTCTGGACGATGAATCTTTCTCGAGTATTTTTGGGAACATTTTGTATAAGGAGACATACTCGGCGATGCCGGTATTGCTCAGGCCAAAAAGTCGAGGATACATCAAGCTGAGGAACAAAAATCCCAAGAGTCATCCTATCATAGTTCCCAATTACTTCGATGACCCTCGTGATCTTGATACGCTGGTAATCCATGAATTTACGCTTAAAAGTACGCTTTGGCCGATTTACTATTCCTTACGTACAATTCTTCGCTTGTAGCGATCAACTAATTACGTTCTCACTTCGAATAGCCTGCTTTTATTTCTTTCAGATCGAGGGAGCAAAATTCATTCATTATATGAGTAAAAGCTCAAAAATGGCAGAATTGAAGGCTCGCCCGAATCCAAACGTGATACCCGAATGTGGGAAGCACGAATATCACTCCGATGATTATTGGCGTTGTCACGCACGATATTACACAATGACGATCTACCATCCAGTCGGTACGTGTAAAATGGGCCCTACGAGTGATGAGGGCGCCGTTGTTGATTCCCGACTACGTGTTCACGGTATAACAGGGCTTAGGGTCATCGACGCTTCGATTATGCCAAATATCGTCAGTGGGAATACGAACGCGCCCACCATCATGATCGCCGAAAAAGGAGCTGACATGATCAAGGAGGATTGGAGGGAAATTGAGAATGCTGCGATTGATCTTAGCTTTTCGACCGATAAATTAGAAAAAATACGTCGAGGTATATTTCCCTGGAGAATCAATGAATTTTCGTGATGACTGCAATTCTACGAGGTTGGACTCTAATGTAGTAAAACCAGTCATCAAAAATGAAATATGCTCTTAAATTTCTTACATCAAAAGCGTAATTGAATTTTTAACAATTTCATAATGGTAATGGTTTATAAATAGATATTTGTAAATAATCATCGAATGTAGATGACAATTACACATGTAAGAAACGACAATCACTTGTCGTGTTCTTTTTTGATAAAAAATGTTTGGCCTGTACGACGATTTTGAACGTTTGAAGTTTGCATCGTTGGACTACACCTAAAATTAATTTCTTTTTAATCAGGTCATTGGTTCGCCAGTTTGCACTGTCATAACCGTTCAAACGTTTCGGTAGATTCGTATTAGAGACTTGTGGTCTTATTTAGTAAAGAAGGCGAGGGATAATAGTGGAAATACAGAAAGGAAGAGAGAAGAAAAAAAGTTGTACTTTCTAACGATGCAAAATTGAATGTCGTGTGATTTTCGATGTTCACCTTGAACCCACGGCATATCGGGTTTGATAAAATCACCGGGAGCATTCAGCTTCAAAGCATGTGTCGTAATTATTATAATTTTATGCTCACTTGTCTCGTGCTCCGCTTAAGGTTATTAGTTCCGTGCGAGGGACTCGAAAATCTTAAGCAAATGATTCTCATGCGTGCTCAAATAATTCACTTCAGGATTTATTATGACCGATAATACCGGATCGTACGCGAGTCTTCAGGGTAACGAATAACTGCGAGCTTCAGCCGTATATATGCGAATATTTCTTTACGAAGATTACAGTATTCGCGAAATCAAGAGATCGCGCAGTTTCTACTTTTTATTTCATCCGCGTGGGTCTGCCGTTTCCGGTAAGTGTAGTATACTATTTAAAAGCTACCGAGTCCTCCACTTCGATCATCAAAATATTGCGTCAAATTCTATTCCGTGAAACGAATTTGCGAGTTTCAAAAATTTGTGATCCGAGTGATTTTCAAACTTGTCTCCGAAGAAGAGGAACGAGCTCTCAACGTAACCGGCCTGTCCAGTGGTTTACTTTGGATTCAACGTTGAATTTGAGGAAGCTATAAAAAAAGTGCACGCTGTCCTCTGAAGAAACTATACAAGGGTTAAATGAAACCCGAACGTTTTTAAATAAGATTATTACTTTTTAAACGTTCATCGACATTGCCGAAAAATCATTCAGAAATAACTAAATCCTTCTCTTCCACTTACTCCTATTAAAGGGTTAAGTATTTGATAAGTCGCCCATAGTCATTGAGTGGATTGAAAGGATTTTTAAGGTTCCGGATCAAACGGTATCCGAATCGGGCATTTCCGGCAATTCGTAAGTGGCAGCCTATTTGAATTTTTCACATATTGTGCAGGATCGCGGCATGAATAACGAATAATTCAAAAAATACAAAAAGCCCAATCACAGGAGATCCCCATATAGGGCTGAAATTTGCATTATTGAAATGAATCAAATATTCTTTCTAATTTCTTACTTAAATTATTATTCAAAATGCTATTTTGATAATTTCAGATGTGAATTATTACATACAAATTCTAAACGATCTTTGGTCGATTTTCGAGGCTCGCATCCATGAAAGAAAATTTGACAATTTAAAACAAAGTATTTTCATTTTTTTCCCCAATGGTTGAAACCTTCGTGATTTTCATAGAAGAGTCGTTTGAAAATTGCTATTTTTCAAAGCTGTTAGTTCCAGCTGTCCCTCAAAAGTGACGAAAGTCTCTTTTGAATTTGTCATGATTATAGTTCGCACGTTGAAGATAAACAACAATCACTGAAATAGTTAATAAAAATATTCTAGTTAATAAATAGTTTACAAAAATCTATAATAGTTTAATAAAAATATTCTAGTGTTCATGTGAACAAGAGTCAATAGAAAACAATTTAAGAACGTCCAAAGATCAAAGTGTCCAACTGAGCCCTTTTATTAATTGCTACGGTATTCAGTGTGCGCAAGTGCGTCTCGTGCTTAACCGTTTTCTTTATAAATATTAGAGGCTGTCTGCACATAGTTAAATACTTGTTTGCTTAATCAAAGATCTTAAAAGCCACTTGAGCGCTCTTCAAACGTGTTTCGTGTCATTCGATCTGTTTTAAGCGCGATTAATTCTGTCTCATCATTTGCCTCTCCCTTTCTCTACCTTTTGTATTACAGTCGTTCATGTACTTAAATATTCATTCGTCGGATGAAGTGGATTACGGCTTCATCGTTTAAGCTTGTGTGCACAACGACTCTTAATTAATTATGACGCAACTTTATACATACGTACGCCCAAATAGTACCTCTCCAAGAGCTGGTGCAGAACAGGCCAATTGCTGCCTCTGCGGTCTTAAATTGGTCGAAAGGCTATATCTCGAATTAGAAGATCGTACTTTCAAGAACATCTGGAAAATCGTTGACCTCATCAAGAAGACTTAGGAAGTAGAAAACATTTTGAAAGATTATCTATTTCTTTTTCTTTCATTATGCAAATACTCAAAACCGTTTTTCACTGTTTCATTAATTTACTGCGGATAGTTTTAATATTGTCAAACGATTGCTGAAGCGTGTTTGGACATGGCAATTGGAAAGTTTTGATTAATGTTTACGAACCAGCTTCTACAACGCCGAATAACCGATGATAGATTTTTTTGTTTTAATTTCTGATACAGACATTTTAACTCACAGTGAAGTCCAATGAGAGAAGAGTCTTGGCTGGGACTATAACTATTGGAATTCAGGATGAAGATCGTTTCACTTGACAACGAGTGTTTCGTCTACGGCGACAATATTCTTAGGCTTTATATACTGGAGAGTTAAACGGGGCAGCCCCCGAGGGAAGAGTGATTAGTTCGCGTTTTGTCATTCCGTATCTTGTTGCTCTCTTCGCTTTCGATTCGAGAACCAGTGGGGAAAGGAATCTCTCTTTTGCGCGCGCTCTCTTTCTCTTTCTCTCTCTTGCTGTCTCTTTCTCTTTCTCTCCAAGATTCCTCCTCATACCCCAAGAAATCCGCGACTGTCCGGGGTTCGAGAACCCGAGAGAGTTCTCGTTAAGTTTCAGCTTCGTCGTCAGTACATATCAGATAGTGCTCGACGAAGGGTCTCTCCCAATTTTTTGGGAGGTTTTAAAGTACTCCGAGTTGTATACATGTTCATAAACATATATACCGGGAAACATAGGCACATTTATCAATTATACGTATTATTAATAATAACATTCAAAAGTCATGATTTATTATGTATTTCGCGAGCATAATCACCGTAAAATTTAGTTAAATTAGGATCATAATGCATTCTTTATCGGGACGTCAATCAATTGACGAGAAGCTTTACGGGTCATAACATTGACGTTAATGTGAAAATAAAAAATGATTGACGAGATAAGTGTAGTGAAAACATCGTGACAGATTTTAAATTCGCTTTGCAGTTTTATTTTATTTCATTTTTTTAATTTACACCATAAAATTTTCGTCGTGTCGGGAGAGCATCGGAGAATGTGGCAGTGCGGGGGAGTCCGTTTTCGTCTGTGAGCTACAGTTGAGCTTTCGGAGAGAGTCCGCTTCGATTGAACGAGTCGTCGACAAAACGATGTGGTTAGCACTCGCTTCTTCATGTACAGGGTGAACCCTCTAGAGTTTACCGACTATATTGGTAACTCGCAACGAAATAAATAAATGATTATTTTGGTATGGTCGAGGATATTTTTGGCTTTAAATATTTATTAATAATATTTAATGATATTTGTTATTCCGCGAGGTAACCGCGGTTTGAGTGATTTCCTTTGTAATTTTTTTCCCGGGAGTGATGAATGTGAGAAGAGAGTTTGTACATTGATCCGGTACAAAGATTTCTCGTTTCCGGTCGATAATTAGAAGTGTGTTGCGACCAAAGCCGTTATTGAATGAATTTTTTTTTCTTCCAGAGGATTAATCGCTGCCCCTGGTCAAGAGTTATTATGAAGTACTCTTGGTTATTCGTAATTTTGGTCGCTGGCCTGGCCTTCGATGGGGTAACTGACGGCGCTTCTGTAATGGTAAAGTATTGAATGATCGATCCTTCGACAATGGAAAAATGGCTTGGGCATAAATAACAAAAATAACATTACGTGGGAAGTAAATGAATACCGAATAACTTAATAACTTGGTTCCTGATACTAGGCATCGTTCGATCGTTGAATCACATTTATTGTAACCTTGCCATTTATTTTTTTTACGCAAATAAACGTGAAACTTACGAAATACGGATGGTCGCAGTTCAAGAACGAGAAAAAACAAAAATGTTCGTCTCTTTAACAATTTTAGTTCGAATATTTTCTCGACGATGGAATTTCGACGAGGTGGCGAAATTCTGCAAGCTGCGCAATTATTATCAATTCGGGTCAAGGTGAGACCAGCCAGTCGTGTTTGCAAAATCTTCACGATGCCGACAGGTTGGCGGCTTTTAGGAATGAACCACTAGCCGATTCTTGCACATTAAAATTGAAACGTACAAAGAAAAAATTAATTCAATGGATTCAGAAGCGTCGATATATTTATTGAATGTATACCTTGTTCAATCGCGAATATCGAATACTTTGAGTGGTGCTTAACGATCGAAATAATTTGATATTTGATTGGGACGCAACTTTGTGTTTTCGGAACGAAATCGCATTAGCGCGAGATAATTGATCACCCGTTAAACATGGCATGTAAATCACTTTTTCATTTCCATTGGTTTTATTTTTCTTGGAGAAAAGCCGGGGCAGATGAGCGCTCAAGATGCGTGCAAAACGATGAATACGAACGACGTATGCAAATTCGAGGATGTTCCTTTTATGGAAAAGACGTGCGGTAGCTTGGCCAGTTTCATGATGCTGTTACAGAATACGATGATGGCGACTTGCGATATAGCCGATCCTTGTCGCCGTGCCGGAAAAGATCAGATCGTCGAAGGCGAATGGTATATTCAGATTTAAAAGCAACTTCTTTTATTGCCATTATTGTGAAAGAAGCGTATCTTTGTTCTCTAATTGATTATTACTCATTAATGTATTAGTTAATTATGTCTACGAGCGGGCTTACTAAAACGAAATGCAAGCTGGTCATTTTATATCGGAGTACAAGAATTGCAAAATTACATTTAAAAAATTGGAGCACTGCACTTAATTCCAATTGTATTTGATCTCGATATTGATTACTACTCAAAAAAGTATTAATTTATTCTTCACGGATACACGCTGTTAGCGCCTTTGCTTGTCCCCTTCTTTCTCTCCCTATTTAAATTTCCTCCACATTTCTTCCCTGTTCCGCCATCTTTCTTTTCCGTTCCAGCATATTTTCTTCCCTGTTCAATACCCCACCAGAACCTAACCCCTATTGAGGCCACAGCCAACTCACGCTACACTATACCGCATTTGACAAGGGAAACTGTGGAAAATCGGTATCGGCATAGGCGGCCATGTATTCTTCTGATTCTTTGGTGTACAGACTTTTTGTTAAAGCATGTACACCAAGGCTTCAGAAAAATAGGCCTCCTGCTGACTGGTCGATGCGCCAGCCAGGGCGCGGCTAAGCGATCACCGATCCAAGTATCAGCCTCCCCCAACGCTGCTTAACTTCGGTGGTCGCCTGAGCCGTAATCCGACCGCCCATCCATCAGCGTCGGTTATTCAGAAAAGTATCATATTTATGAGTTCATTCTAATTGTATTTGTAATTACTTAGATTTTCAAGTATTTTCAATCATCAGGTTTCACAGTAGCATATTTATGAGTTCGTTCTAATCGTATTTGTAATTATTCAGGTTTTCATGATCCGATTGTTTATATTTAATTTCCTCATTCCTCAGGTTTGATTTCATAATCGTGGGTGCAGGGGTAGCCGGTCCTGTATTGGCGAGAAGACTCGCCGACCATGAACCTTGGTGGAAGATATTGCTGATCGAGGCGGGCCCGGAAGAGCCCACGATGACTTCTTTCCCTGGCTTTGCCTTTAACGCAGTGGGAACTAAGCTCGATTGGAATTACGAAACGGAACCCACGCAGCCTAATCCTACCGCTTGTCTAGGTAAATATGGAACGAGATATGTTTTTTTAGTTTTTTTTCTTCGACATTTCGAAATCATTCCGAACGGGAAATAATATATGATATCTGATCACTGCGGCATTTTGAAAACGCTTCGAAAACGTTTATATTTCTAGAGAATAAAATGATACAGTCCGCAATCATTTTGCTCGCGCATATGAGCTGCTTTTTCGAAATTTATGTAATAAAAAAAATATATGTATATATTCAGCCGAGAATCCAACGAAGAATCAAATACGACTCGACAAAATATTTATTCATAAATGAATAACGAATAAAAAGAATAAAATGATAAACCGAAGTAAACCGGTATCCTGGTTTAGTGGTTAGCATGCTTGCCTCTGAAGGACACGTGGAAGATGTACTACCTGATACGTGAGTGCGAGTGTGATAGTTGAATTTTAAAAACCGTAATTTTTCAAGAATTGACAGTTTTTATCGTAAAGTGCATCAACTTCTGCATCTATGATTTCTATAGAATCAGAGACAGATGCTTAATTCACAATTGAAAACTTAATCGCCGATGAGAAAACGTATTTTGAAAATTTTTGAGGTTATGACGAACTTCCACATGTTCTTAATCAGAACGTCGGGAAGTCACAGATTAGATTCCCAGCTTCTTAGTTTCGAAGAAAAATAAATACGGTCGTGACGCAGGGCCACAATTGTATACAGATGTCACAGATGTGCACCGGCATGTGTTCCTAGCGAGTGCGTACGAACTGTAGACCGCGATTTCTTTCTCGACGAAATTCGACATAGCATGGAAAATTGGAAATCTGAGACCAGTTGTATCGACACAGGTTTTCCGCAGTTTCCGTATGTCTACGATAGAGAAAAAGAATTCGTCGTGCCGAATGTAATACAAAGGTGGAAGCTGGCTGATGGCGCGAGAAAAATGAAGGTGGGGAGAAAAATGGAATAAGAGAAAAGGGGCTCGTAATAAGGGAACATATCTTGTATGATTCGAACAATCAAATTTTAAAAAATGGTTTTGTAAATTAGAAAAAAGAGATGTAAATGTTCTACATTATTTACAGTCCACTGTGTAAGCTTTTGCTGGCATGAGCTTTGTAAAATTTGTAGTTTCGGAATATTAAAATTCGGAATTTTGAGCTGGTCATTCGAAGTACGAGTTTCCTACCCCACGCCAACAAAAATACCAATGAAGTAATGTATTTTTTTGTTTCGTTTGTTTGGTTTTCCGAAGAGAGCGGAGGCCGTTGCAAGTGGCCGCGTGGTAAGATGGTCTCGGGTACGGGAGGTCTGTACGGTATGATGTACGTGCGGGGTCATCCGGAGATATACAACAGGTGGTCGCGTGGTGGAAACCGAGGTTGGTCGTATAACGAGATCGAGCATTATTTCGAGCGCGCCGAGAATCCGGAAAAGCCAGGGATGACGTCCGATCAGCCATTCACCCGTGTACGGGAGGGTGGTCCCCTCACGATCAAATATTTCAATCACAAGCCGGCATTTGTGAAAGAACTTTTAACAGCGGCGAAAGAGTTGGGCTATCAAACGTCAAAGTTGACAGGAACAAATCAAACGGGATTCATGGTGGCGCCGATGATAACGGAGCACGGTCTTAGAGGGACAACCTCGAGGTATTACTTGCGACCGATATTGCACAAAGCTAATATCAAAGTACTGACGAATACGCGAGTTACGAAAGTCTTTACGGACCAATGGGAGAATCGCGTGAGGTCAGTAGAGGTGATTGACAAAAATGGCAATATCCGGGTTATCAAAGCAGACAAGGAGATTATATTATCCGCTGGAGCTATCGGATCACCGCACATATTGCTTAACAGTGGAATCGGTCCTACCGAGGATTTGACCAAGTTGGGAATAAAAACAATAGCTGATCTGCCGGTTGGCAAGAATCTCCATAATCACGTTTCGGTCGGCTTGAAAATGAGCATCAGGGACACGTATTACGAGGCAATGACTGACGACTCGATAACTCAATACTTGGCCAACCGTACTGGACCACTCGCCAGCACCGGGTTGACCCAAGTCACCGCGTTCCTGGAAAGCTCCTATTCCATTGCCGGTATACCCGATATCCAAGTGTTCTTCGATGGATTCAGCTCCAAATGCGTTACCAAAGGTCGCGTAAACGAGTGTCCTGATGGAACGACTGGCAAATGTCCCACGAGACGTCCAATCGTAGCGAGGCCAACGACTGTTGTAACCAAGTCCAAAGGATACCTCAAATTAAGATCGAAAAATCCTGTCGATCCGCCTTTCATCTATCCAAATTACTTTGAGGAACGGGACGACATGAACATTCTTATCGAAGGCATCAAGAAAATTGCCAGCTTGACGAACACTCCGACCATGAAGAAATGGGATCTCAGACTCGACGAGACGCCCGTTCCATCGTGCGTTAAGTAAGGGCATTTGTTTTTGTTCATTCGATAGAAAGTTTAATGTACGATTTGTATCAGTTAGCATCTTATTTCTCTACAGTGTTTTTTTGTATAGCACCACGGTCTTTCGTGAGCTTACATCACTTGTTCCCAGGCTGCATTTGTCGTTTCGCAATTGCCGGTACTTACGAGAATCTGCAGTGGCTATCAGCCATCCGTTCCTATAGTTGCACTTTTAATCACGCATCCACCCTTGCTTCAATACAGTAATCGCTATAAATGATTTCTATTTGTGATGGCAATTCTATAAACCACTTTTTACGTTATTTCGAGTCGAATAACGAATTCCGTTTCCTTACATTCGAGATATCACATGAGTAATATCGTTATAGCGTATTAAAAAAAACGAAAATTACACAATGTTTAAAAGACACTTCACTCGAAGCGTCTTTGTAAATAAAGAATTAAATCATTTCAGTTATCACTATGGCACTGACGCGTACTGGGAGTGTCTGATACGCCAACAGACGGGCCCGGAAAATCATCAGTCGGGATCCTGCAAGATGGGTCCTGCAGAGGATAGGACCGCGGTCGTTGATCCGGAATTGCGGGTCCACGGGATTGAAAACTTAAGGGTCGTGGATGCTTCGATATTCCCAATTGTACCCAACTCGAATCCAGTTGCCGCTATAGTCATGATAGCCGAGAAGGCTTCGGATATGATATTCCAAAGTTGGCGAAACATGTGAAGAGCAAGATATTACATTTTTTTTTAAATCGACGAATAAAATGTTTAAATAAACAGTGCAGCTGATATTAAACCCAAACAAACCCAAACGAACGAACACGCGGAAGAAAGAAAACGTACGAAAAAAATGCTTTGCAATCGTTTCAAGAGCTTTCGACGAATAATTCCTGTTTAACTGCTCTCGATCATCAGAACAATGCGCACAATGGACCCCGTTCTTAAAAGGTTAGATACGTTTCTCGTTTTTATCTAGATAAGTCTGCAGGCATGAGAAAGGCGGTAGGTAATATATTCAACCCCTCGATGTTTATCGACCGGAAACGCATATGTGGTGAAAGAAATTTGATACAATTTTGGTTCACGCACATGGTAAACCGAGCCCATCTAGTCGAACCGCGAAACACGAGGAGTTTCGGCAAGGTCGTGGTTGACGTAAGCTGTCACAGCTCTTGCATGAATATCAATATGTAAATGCAAAAACTGGATACAATATATAGCGAGGCTTGTAACTCAAGATGAAAATTGATAGGCATACGTACATCTCCCATGACCTCCTTAGATTGTCAAGACAAGAGTTCGGTCCCAGCAGTCTCCATTGAGCTCGCTGCTCAGCAGGATCGTTTCTCTCGTTTCCCAAACTTTCGGTGAGTTTCTTTTGTTTATTTTTTAAATAACATTGTTCAAAGCACGTATTTCTATTCGTGAACAATAATCCCGCTTAAGTTTTTTACCCCTCTGTGGACACCGGGGGTTAAAATTACCCAAATGCAACTTTTCATGATTACACCAATTTTAAAATCCGATAAAAATACGATAGCGGGGATGTAATACTCTAGAATTAAATTTTGACTAATATTCCGAATTGTGTAAGTCATTCGAGACGACACATCGATTAATCGTTTAAAGATGGTTGGGTTCACTGCGACCTCCTGTGACAAGTATGCTACATTAAAAACGTCAAGGTTCATAGAAATACTGACTGAAATGATATTGCACAGTAGGGAAGTTACGATCCGATAGCGATAATAGTTTTTTTGTAGGTGGAGGTCAGTTCAGCAAATACTTCTGTGAACCTTATACTTTTAAAGATATTCAAGGTGCTAATAACTATCGATCCACCTTGTATAGCCAGAATGTGCGATCACCTTTATTCGAATTAAAATTTGCAATTATTTTCGTAAAGCCCATTTTTTCAATACTTAATTGCCTACTTTAATAACTCGATCGCCATCTTGTACACGGTTGTTCAATGAATAAGACGAAAAAATACAATAATTTCTCGTGCTCGTGAATTATGGCAGATTGAGAAGACAGTTGATAAAATTATTTGCAGGAACGATTTCGAGAATGGAAAGTTGTCTCGCGCAGACTTGTGCATCAGCATTGGGTGGAGGATCGAGTTCGTCGATATTCGCTCAATTGGTACAAACGCTTTTGGTTGCACAATGCGCGTTGAGCAAGGATTCGGATTACCCTCCTGACCGTACTCGCGAGATACTTTCGAGTCTCGAGGAGAGTTACGATTTCGTGATTGTCGGTGGTGGTAGCGCGGGTTCCGTGGTCGCCAGTAGACTTTCGGAGAACCCCGATTGGAAGATATTGCTGATCGAGGCGGGTGAGAATCCTTCGGCCGTGAGTGATGTGCCAGCTTTATTACTGAATATTCAGGGTTCGAGAGAGGATTATTCTTACGACGTTGAGCCTCAAGAGAAGTTTTGTCAGGGCATGAAGAACAAGCGTTGCAAATGGGCGAAGGGTAAAGCGCTCGGTGGGAGTTCGGTGATGAACGCTATGCTGCACATCCACGGTAACGATCGGGATTACGACGAGTGGGCGAGGAAAGGTAATCCCGGTTGGAGTTTCGAGGAGGTATTGCCCTATTTCAAGAAATCGGAGAATTATCCAGCGGAGTTGATAGCCAAGAATGGTGGAAGATACTTCGGTAGCGGTGGTCCGCTAAATATAAGAACCTACAACTACACGGACACGAATGCGCAAGATCTGCTGCTCGATGCGATCAAGGATTTGGGTATACCGATTCTGGATCCGATTAACGCTGGTAAGAACATAGGTTTCGGCAAAGCGCACGGAACGATCGAGAACGGGGTGCGAATAAACGTGGCAAAGGCTTTCCTATCGCCGGCCAAAGATCGGAAGAACCTCTACGTGTTAAGATCGTCAACGGCGGAGAAAATTGTGTTCGAGGGTACCCGGGCTGCAGGGGTAATAGTAAAGCTAGCGAATGGCCAAACGATAACGATCAAAGCATCCAAGGAGATTGTTCTCTCAGCTGGAAGTATAGCGAGTCCGCAATTGCTGATGCTATCAGGAATAGGACCTAAGGAACATCTCGAGGAGTTCGGCATCGCGGTCCTCGCCGATTTACCGGTTGGTCGTAATCTTCAGGATCACACGATCTGGTTGGGCTTACAGTTGGAATTCGTAAACTCGTCGCAGAGAACATGGCCCCCTACATGGTTGTTGGATGAAGCTTACGATTATTTGGTGCACAAGAGCGGTGAATTCACGTCGTTGGGTGCAATCGATATGTTAGGATTCTTGAACCTAAACGAGCCTGAATCCGACTATCCGAACGTCGAATTCCATCACACCTTCGTACCCCGTGGCCAAGTATTCAAGACTCAAGGGATGATGGATGCCTTCAACATTGACGAGGGGACTAGCGAGGCAGCAAGAGAGGCCACACTGAGCAGCGACGCTATATGGCTCTGTCCTGCTATACTGCGACCTAAAAGCGCTGGTGAACTCAAGTTGCGCAGCTCCGATCCCGGAGATCCGATCAAGATATACGCTAATTATTTTGCCGAGGACGAGGACGCGGAAACGTTGCTGAAGAGCGTTGAGTTTGCGAAGAGACTCGTCAATACCGAGACTCTGAAGAAACTGGGTACGAAATTGCGGTACTTCAAGATTCCTGGATGCTCCGAGGCGAAATTCGACACCAGAGAGTACTGGGAATGCAGCCTAAGGCACGTGTCCGCGACTCTTTATCATCCGGTTGGAACTGCGAGAATGGGACCCTTCGATGATCCAGCTGCGGTCGTCGACCCCAAACTCAGAGTACACGGCATCCAATCGCTGAGGGTCATCGATGCTTCCATTATGCCTGACATACCGAGCGGTAACACTCACTCGCCCACTCTTATGATCGCAGAAAAGGGTTCGGACATGATAAAGGAAGATTGGTCGAAGAGAGATGAGCTTTGAAAAAAAAAAACACCGGGCATTCGAAGCTTCTTCCAAACCCAAACAACCTACCGGCTATACGTCCAAAACGAGATTTCCTCCCCCCACCCCTAAAATACACTTTTTATCGCTTCTTCGTTGACACAAATCAGATGTATGGCGTTTCGTATTAAAAAAAAAAACAAACAAAATTACGCAGAATCAATTTACGTTTTGGTTATTACTCGTACCTGCAATAGGATTCTCACTGTAATAACATCGAATGGAAAGCGGGACGGCAAGAAGTACAGTGATCGAAACCGCAGAACCCACGGCGCAATGGTGAGTTAAGTGTAGCATGACGAAGAATTCCTGATAACAGTTCTGGAATGGAACTACTGGAAACCAAGGAAATCTCTACGATGCAAGATTCATTGGTGACGCGGGAGAAACGAGTTACTCGACGGGAGGCCCAGCGTTCGGCCATTTTCAAAAACTTCGATCAGCCATTTCTGATGTTTTTCGCGGATTTACTTGAAGCGTCGAGTTTTCGATGTACGCCTGTAAATTTTCAAGTCTCACGATTATCTAAAGCTGTAGAAAGCAGCGTTTGAAAAAACGCAATTTTCAAGTACTCATCCGTTTGGGTTTATTGTCATCTCCTCTCCTCTCAAAAAGTCCTCCGATTCAGTCTAATAATTCAAACAAACTTATAATGGCAAAACTGTATATAGTATACTTCCCGACGAAACGAATTATGATTTTTTAATCCAATCTGTTTTAGTTTGTTATCCTTGTACTATCAAAACCTTCGACCAAGTCTGGATCAACATTTTCAAGTCTCATCAATTTGTTTTCGTAATTCTTGGTTGACCCGTGACAATTAATTCGATTCTTCATAACAGCATAAATATCTATACAATTTCAATTTCACAGTATCGCTCTGAGATAATTAAATTGGACAAAAACACAAACAATTTGTAAATTTTAAATAAAAATAATCGAAATTCGGATTTTAAAAAATTGAATAAAAAGAGTAATGCGAAAACCCATTATGTTATTCCGTTGCTTTTTGTTCGTAGCAAAACGGTATAAAAACGTGATCGTGGTAAATATTTGAAAACTAATGAAACGACTATAAAAAAGTGTTTCATAGCGCCTTGAAAATCTACTGACAATTTGTTTTTAATGTCATCAAAAATACTCGTAAAATAGCGCATAAAAATTGATTTCGCAGTCCTCGGACTTTCTCACTTATATAGGGTGTTATTTTTTGACGTTTTTGGAGAGGATCGGTTCGTAACACCGAATAGATCAAAGAAACTTACTGATTTCCTCATTTTTCAAATAAAGTGGCGAATATACACGAATCAATTATTCACGGTGCATTACTTGCGACACTGCGATGTGTCCGAGCAGTTGCACGATTATATGGCACGGTGCAGGTGACAAAATGCAAGTATCCGAGCGTTCAACGAAAAAAGGTCGCGAGGCACAAAACAATGCGAAATTTCTTGCAGTGATCGTGACTCCGGTGCCGCCCATTTTTGTTGCTATATATAACCGGGTATCTGGAAATGTGAAATGATCAGGGCAGTTTAAACGTTTCATCTAGACCATTGACGTTAAGGGGACACCACTATAGTGGCCAAAATAATCAGTTATATTCATGTTTTTTTAAATTCACTCGGTTGGTTCGTTTAGCTCGATTAAAAGTATGTTATTTCCATATGAATGCGTGTCATGCATTAAAAGACATTCGAATGAATTTGTGTTCAATAAAAAAGCAGTAATTCAAGTACCATAAATGGCAGAGTGAAAACGTTTATCGGAAATTTTCCTATATCTGGTGGGATTTTAATGTATGCTTTGATTGGTCTGAAGCGAACAAAAAAACAATTTGTTTAATTTTACTTATCCCTAATCCGATTTAATGTTACTATTCGTTATTTTCAAAATGTGGTCACGTGTCGCAGCAACAAGTATCATTTTCACTTGAAATATTTTCACTCAAGATAGTAATAATAATGTATTTTTGAAAAAATCGTTTACGCTCAATGATTTATATTATAATTACAAAAATCGTATATAAATTTAAAATATATAACTATTATTGCTCGAGTTATGCAATGTGCCCAACAAGGGCTGCTGCTCTACCGCCCCCCCCCCCCCCACCTCGCTCTACTAAAGAACCGTAATACTGTTATTTTTCAAAATGTTAAATCATTTTTGGTATATATATTTTCGAAAGTACACGCTCCAAGAAAATAGAAAACGAACTGATTCTTTGAAACAGTCGCGGTGGGGTTTTCCCTTAAGCTGTCACTTTTTTTTCAGCAGCTCTGAATGATGTTCTTGACGGTCTGTTAAATTTTCTCGACACGCCATTCTAGCTCCAGTTCGATTGTACCAGCAACTTTATCTGGTCACAGTTGAGTTTAGAGGCAAGCGGAGCTTGGACGTTTGTTTTATCGATCTTGAGATTTTTTTACGAGATTGAAAAGTAAAATTATTAACCGCGTACCAAGCGGCGCCAATGGAAAATTTATACGTAATCATTTTTTTTTAAATTCTGTATATGGAGACAAATGTAGTTGATTAAAAAAATTCTGACGCGTGAATTCTTTTTTTATATTTCACTTTCTGAAAAATAAAAATCCACGTTTGAATTATTTCAATTCGTTGATAAATGCTTGTCATGGTTTTTCGAAGCGATAATTATGAAAGTGCAAACAAAGAATTGAATGTAGCCTGTGTTAACAAATTTAATTACATTCAACGTACAAATGTCGATAAGAGGATGCGTATTTAATGCGCGTGTGACTGTCATTCGGGACAATACGGGTGAGGCTGGCGAGCTCTGGAGACCGAGTTCCGGGAATCCGGGTTCATGAGAATAATTTTCAGGTACGTAAAGATTCATTGGTTAATCCGATACGATCGATAAACTAAAATTATTTTCTTCTATTTCTCCAAAAACAAAAATCCTGATTTCTAATTGTGCAGCCTCATCTTGAGGCGAATAAACTCTATCGTCTGTAGAATAATTGCTTCACTATAAGGACTAATAAATGCTTAATTGCCGGTGGTAAAATTCATTAAAATCTCTTCTTAAGTGGTAGTCGATATATCAATGTCACCGTATATGAATCCTATAAATAGCATCACTGAGCCTCGTCGAGTAGCACGGGAAGAAAACGTTTTGATTGTCCCAGCGTTTATTCTATTGTTTGTGTAACGAGTATACGAATCGTATAAATAGGAATAGTCGGGGATACACTTGTGCAGTATATGAAAACTATTTGTTCGCCGTATTATCGTTTGATTTTAATGTGTCTATATTCTCGCCAGTGTAAGCCGTGTACAGTCGTTAACTATTTATCACTCCAATGCCATAAATCGGGTCGTAAATAAAGGTACGGTCTTCAATGACGTAATAAAAATCCACAATTGGATTTCTTAAATACAATTCTATGGTTCGAAGGTCTTCAAAGTACATTTCAAGTTCGGGGTCGGCGAATTTTTTTCTGCCTGTCAAAAACGAGAGCATTCTTAATTGCTGTTGATTTTGTATTTTTTTTTAAAGCTGGTTGTGTAGGTTTTCCAACAAATTGTACGAGTTGGTACGAATCTCGTTGCAGTTGGCAGAGAAATGTCGTGGATTCCACCAGATTTGGGGCAACTGTGTTCACCACACGCGACTGTAACTACTTGTCAACCCCAGGCTTATATGTTCCTCGCACTGGTCACCCAACTCTTCGGCTCTTCCACGAATGATCAGCAACCATCAAAAAATCACTATGGTTATGGAAATGATTTTTTGGGTGCTCCGAAAATACGAAAATCGCCACTTTCGGAATTCCACCCATTTGTAAAAACGAGTTTCTACGAAGAGAGCCCTAGAAGATCGAGCTACGTCCCATTGGCTTTGGATAAACCGATATGGACTTCGAGCGGAAGGTCGTTCGCGTGGAACCAACCCAACAATTTTTTTAAATCTTCACCAAACCCAGTTGGAGCGTTTGAAAATTTTCTTTCCAATTGGGAATCGAAGAAAACAAGTTTGCGAAGCTTCGACGACGACCACTTTCCGATTACTCCCAGCACGAGTTTTCCAAGTTTTCCTGGATCATCGGGGCAAGATTTTCATTTCGGTCTCCGTGCGTTTCCTAGAAGCAGGGTTCCCGCGTTATCGTCAGGTGGTGGACATTCTGGAGAACTGGCTACAGCCGGGTTACGATTCGGTGACAGAATCAGACCCAAAAGGAATTTCGTTGATTCCTCCCGTGATGACATAATCAGCGAAAAAGCGGCAATTGATCGAGAAACTTCCGCTACGGATGATTACGTTGACAAAATAATTCGAAGAGCCGAAAAACCGGAAGTAACCGCGGAAAAGAGATCGCTCGTAATCGAGGACGATGCACAAATCGTATCTTCTTATTCGCCAGATTCAAGTGAAAGGAGCGATCGAGCTGCAAGATCTGATCATTCGAAACTTAAGGCCAACCTCGCTGATACAGCCTCGTCGGGGAGTGAGGGTTTTTATAAAATATTCGAAGACACGCTCAAAGACATTCCACCGGAAAGCGTCATCGTTCAAGAATTCCCGAACGATCGCAAAGTTGACGACGAGGCAACGGTTAATCTTTACGACGAGTGGAAGGAGAGAAATTCGTACGAGGATGCTCGGATAGAAAGCTTCGAGCAAACATTGAGCGGGAACGAGGAAGACGCTGGCTTTCTGACTGAGGAGTACGATTTCATCGTAGTAGGCGCTGGTTCTGCTGGGTGCGTCGTCGCCAACCGATTAAGTGAAATCAAAGAATGGAAGGTGAGAAATGGTATATATATATATATATTTTTTTTAAAATCACGTTTTATTTGGGAAAAGAGATGTTTATGGAAATCAGATTCCCAATCGCGTCATTGAGGATATTTGTTTAATTCATAACTTCATAAAATATTCGTTTATTGATTGCTTCATCAAAACGCTGATGTAACAAACGAATTTATTATCAGATTACATTTTTTGGTAATTCTGTACTTCAGCGACTTTTTCGAAAAATGTTCCCCGATATTTTTTTGCCGATAAATAGCTTTATTTTTTTATAGACAACGATATTGTTAATGCGGAAGAAGGTTCCTATCAATTTCCAATTCTTTATCAACATGTTTGACAATTTTGTACATTTTGTAAATTTTCGTTAAAGCAGACCATTTAGTTTTGTGGCATTAAGGCATCGAAAAATATAAACACACATTATTTGTTTGGGTTTGTTTGGGTACCATAACTGACCCAAAAGACCGAAATTAAAATTGATGGAATACTTCTTCCGCATTAATAATACTATTGTTTATAACAAGATAAAGCTATACATCAGCAACAAAAAAATCGGGCATAATTTTTCGAAAAAGCCGCCAAAATACAGAATTATCCATTTCTTTCAATTACATCAAAGTTAAAATCCCGATAAGCACCTTTGAAATAAAAAAACCGAAATCAAAGTTCACCGAGTAAAAAAAAATCCTGACCTAAACAGATTGGGAAAAAAATCCAGTTATTGTCGATTTTGTTCAACGAATTTTCAACAAAATGTAAGCTCTTTTTTCAAATTCGAATGTCGAATGGGTCCCTCAATGTTTACCTGTTTGGTCGTTGTTTGGCATAAACAAAGGACAATTGACAGGACAATGGATTTCAAAGGACAATTGACGTCAATAATGGGGAATGCAAAAAGAGAAGGGCGTGGGTGGCACAGAGTAATAAAAATCGAAAGAATTACGAAAAATGAGCACAGTCAGGTGTGCGAGTTGCATTGGGCTACTCGAACGATAACGGTGCGTGTTTACACGTGAATTCTTTGCAATTACGTATTCGCGCACCTGAACAGCTTTGAAGTTGTTATGAAACCGTCTGATTTCCATCGGATCCGGCAATTGTTACTCCCATTTCAAGAACCAAGGTTGCTCAGAAAGGATAAGAAAAATTCCTTCCAGAATACGCGAGTCATTCACAAGATTCGATGTCCATTGTGATCGCGAACGCGTGAAGATAATAGATTGACTTATGGCACTGTTTACCATATCCATTACCGCACAAATCAATCTCACTTTTAATATAAATCTCTAATCGATAAATCAATTATCAAATTATCGATTTATCGATTATCACTTTTTCTCATTATATTAAAAGATTATAAGACCTAACGAAAAATGTTCATGTTGGAACGTTGAAAATGGTTTAATTATAATTTTTTTCTCCCTAGATTCTGCTCTTAGAGGCTGGAATCGAGGAGCCTTTGGTGGCTGAGGTTCCAGCATTCGCGTCGATGTTACGTCTGAGCAACATCGATTGGCAGTATGCGACGCAACCGGAAAAGAAGTCGTGCCGATCGAGAAAAGGTCAGAGTTGTCCTTGGGCCCGGGGAAAAGTAAGTTTCTCAAATTTAAAGTATTACAAAAAAATGCAAAAATAGCAGAACAAAAATATACTTGAAAATACCTTTCCATATAAAAATATTTGAAAACAATTGCAAATATTCATAATAAAATGTTTGATGTTCGATAAAAATTAATAATATTTCAGGTGATGGGCGGTTCGAGTGCGATAAACTATATGCTCTACGTTCGTGGCAACCCCGAGGACTACAACGAATGGGCACGAATGGGAAACGACGGTTGGGATTACGCCAATGTTCTACCCTACTTTCGTAAATCGGAAAAAAATAAGGACCCCGAGGTAAGGAAAAAAACAAAATCGGGAAGCGTTTGTCTCCGATGCGTATCGAATCCCAGCCGTGACGAGGGGGATTTGACTTCCCTTAGAGACGAGACGAATAAAATCAATCGCACTTGGATTGGGCTTACACCGAATTACCGTTTGAAGAGTGGAAATTAAGAGCCGCTTGGGGATATGTTTTCCCCTCGTAGACACGGAAATCGTTATTTTCTTCTTTCCATGACGTTTCCGAATTGGATATAAAATAGAAAACGACGATATTATCAGCCTTAATTTTGTCATTTCAATTGTATTAGCAGCATTTATTTTGAATTATGATGAACGACGTTCTCTAGTTTCTCGTCTTCTAGTTTAAGGCAGTTCTGTAGTTTCTCCGCTATTTTTTTACGGCTGCTTCAATAATTTTTCACGGGCAAACCATGAAAATAATCAATCTTATTGTTTTTGCACAATCTTTATTAACATCTAAATAAACTTTAAAAAATTTTCGAAGTCAAAATATATAATAGAATAAAAGTTATAGTAGCCAACAGGAAGACATCAGGTAAAAGAGGTGCTTATCGGAAATAAAAAAAACCAAACGGCATTTTAATGTTCATATTTAACACTGGCGATTGAACTAGAGTGAATTCTAAATTACGAAAATTCATTATTTTACACACGTTTGAAGATGACACTGTATTTTTACGCATTTTTTCGTAAGTTTTTAGCTCGTAGAAAAAAAACTATCGAAGCAATCATGATAAACCCAGTCCAATCGCTGGCTTATAATATATTAAAGATGCTGTGTAATTTGAACAAGATCGATGCAGTAGTTTCTGAAATATCGTGGTCACCGTTTCGAAAAATGGTGTTGCGAGAAAAACGCGTTTGAAAGTTCGCGCATGTACGGCGCGCACTTCGTATACCCGGCGTGCGCTCCGCATACCTGCTCTGTTCCAGGGCCGTGACTTGTGAACCATTTCGAATATCGAAAAATCCTTTGGCACACATTTTCTACACATGTTGCAGATGTGATTTATGAAAAAAATCGATTTTTTCGATCCGAGAAACTAGAGGGCCCCCTTAAACAGAGAAAAAAAACCATTACAGATCGTCGAAAGGAGTCCTCATTATCACGGGACGAAAGGTTATCTGAACGTGGAGAGGTATCCTTACAAAGACAAGAATATCCCAATTCTGATGGAGGCTCTTCGAGAGGAAGGTTTCGACGAGTTGGACGTGAATGCGGGCCGTCAAATTGGCGCGATGAATCTCCAGACAACTTCGATCCACGGATCCCGTCATAGCGCGAACCAGGCTTTCATAGCGCCGATAAGGAAGAAACGAAAAAATCTGAAGGTCATAACCGAGGCCCATGTGACGAGGATAGTGATCGACCCGCGTACCAGAAAAGCGACAGGTGTGGAATACGTGGTGCGCCGAGTTGATGAAGGCAAAGATGACTCGGTGACGCGTATAGCGAAGACGAGGAAGGAAGTGATTTTATCGGCGGGGGCAATCAATTCTCCGAAGATTCTGATGTTATCGGGTATTGGTCCTGCAAAAGACCTGGAGGCGCTTGGAATACCGATTGTTTATGATTCCGCGGTTGGCCACAATCTTCAAGACCACGTGACCGTGGACGGCGTCGTCGCGGGCATGAGCAACGAAACTAAGACCGACGTCGATTACGAGGAACTCGTCCAGGATATTTACCGATACAAGGATACAAAAATGGGACCATTATCGAGTACAGGTTCGTTGACTTGCGCAGCTTTCGTCCAAACTTTCTACGAACACTCGCATGATCGACCGGACATACAATACGCTTTTGACGTTGTCAACGTTGATGACTTTTATGCTGATCCATCGAATTGGGGAGCAACCAATATCTATCCTCTCTCCTACTACACTGGGATCCACATAAGGCCTATACTTCTCAATCCAAAAAGTCGCGGGTTCGTGAAGCTGAACGATATCGATCCTCTCTGGGGATCTCCACTCATTTACCCTAATTACTTCACGGCCTATCCTGATCTTCAAGCTATGATCGAAGGCATCGAGATCGCCGTGAAACTCTTTGATACCGCTGCTTTTCGTCGACACGGGTATCGTCTAATCGAGGAAAAACTGCCGGCTTGTAACAGCCACGAATTCGCGTCCACTGCATATTGGGGCTGCGTCCTCATGGAATACACGGCCACCATCTTTCATCCGGTTGGCACTTGCAAAATGGGCCCAAAGACCGATCGAAAAGCTGTGGTGGATCCTCGTTTGAGGGTTTACGGTGTCTCTGGATTGAGGGTCATCGATGCTTCCATCATGCCAACCATCGTACGAGGAAATACCAACGCGCCCACCATTATGATCGCGGAGAAAGCCAGCGATATGATTAAAGAGCGCTGGATCAAGAATTCAAATTCCCTCGGAAATAATTGGTATAGGCAATTCGTCGTCGATGAAAATAACCATTGAAAAGATTGGGACTCTATTGTGGTGTGATAAATTCGGCGTGACAAATAGTTTTATATTTATTACGATCGGATGATTTCTTATTCGTCAATCAATCTGGATTTTGAAGTACGAAATAACCTCTAAGAGGCAGAACAAAAAAAACATAAAATTCAACAGCTTTTTCAATGCCCTCGATATTTTAATCAACGTTTTGACTTGCAAAGATACTATTGCAGACATTCGAGCATATCCGACGGACTTTGTTCGCAGAGGAGTTGCGCCATTGTGTATTTAGACCTACTTGATTCAATCGTCATCTAGAAATTGTAGCAATTGCTCACTCAACAATTCGCCGTCAATTGTATAGTCAATAAAGTATTAAGACGCTAGGGCTTTTGTAATTGTTATTTATTTTTTATTGCTTTTTTTTCTCAAAGGTAAGCAACCTTTGTGCTTTTACCAATCTTTTTGTTCCCTTGTTTCTTTTTTTCCTTCTCTTTTGCATACCTTCTTAACTTCTTTATTTGTTTTCACATTCCAATTCCGTACTCTACGATATTTTAGCACCAAACAGCATAGAAAAGTAGTTAAGAGGTTTAATCGTGTTCAAAGTATTTGTAAAGGAGGAATCATAAAACAATTAAATTACGCTCAATGAGCGATGCCTGCATCATACAAAAAATAATTTTCTTCCAATTTTGCCTTTTTCCGCTTTTTTTCAGGTCTTCAGAGTGTCAAAGTAGAAAGCTGCCTTACGATTACGAAATCGTTGTTATAGTGGACGTTGCAATAATTTTTTCGTATTCGTTATAATAATTTTTTAGTATTTATAACAGTAGAGATAGTGCAGAAAAAAATTAATCATTGTTCATAAACATTTACGGATCGTTCATCTCTATTTGGTAGTCCGGGCTTGCGGAAGTTTTTGTTTATAAGTGGTGGTAAGAAAAATTACATTCCGCAGTATTTCAATGTGTTTGTACATGTATCGAATGTTGTTGTGAAGTGACAGTTATTAAACTACTATTAAGCAAAAAGCCACACGCTGAAAGGAACCTGTGTAAACGGATTTGAATACCCTCGTGATATACATGTCGATAAGAGGATCTCAATAAGATACCTGAGTGATCGCCGATGAGCGCGATATGAAACAGTTCAGGGGTGCACATGGGAGAAGGAGCAGTCGCATACGTAACGCATCGTGAGACGATAGAAGATCAAGATCTGCCAGAATAATTTTTAAGTACGTACATGTTTGTATTTTTCGGTACGAGACCTCTTAATGGTTCGTGTAAGTTTGTTCATTTGTAGAATAATGGCTTCTCATAGACCAAAGAAAAGTCAAATTGTTGATGGAAATAAATGCAAGGACATTCAATGGTAACCAGTATTCGATAAATCTTCACATCTTAGAAAGTAAATAGTCGATAAATTTTGTATCCATAAATTTATTGTATTGTTAATATTTGTATTATTAAATCCATTTGGTTGAAATCATTGTTAGCTTTATCCTGATGTGAATTTAAGCAATTCAGCCAATTCATCCAAATCCAAGATTCGTAGAAATAGGGAAAAATAATTGGATGGTAAGAAAACTATTTCCAGGACTTAAGCTCTCCTAAATGCAATAAGTATTCCGCTCACTATCCCAATCACAGTAATCCTTGCAACTCGTCAACTGTATTATTACGACAACAATGCAAATTAGTTTATAAATAAAGACACGATGTTTAAAATCGCTTTAAAATACTACACTTGTCTGCTTGTATTCATTCTTCTTGTACAGTTCGATTTTGTTTTCGGATACGGCGCTAATTCATGGCAGAGTCGCGAGGGAGTGCTCTTGAAAAATGAGAATATTAATTTACCAACTCATTATTAGCTGTCTACGATCAATTTTAATCTTTTGCGCCTCACAAAAACGAGCAACTTTGTATTTTTTTTATTTTCTGTAGTCGATAAGGTACTTCATAGTCAATAACTGATTGAATTGGCAGAACGATGACATTGTGTTTTGTTTTTAGACAAATTCGGATTTGTTCATAGAAATCCATTTTGTCGGGGTTGTTTCGTGACTCATTGTACTTTGCAGGAAAATGTCGTGGATACCGCCAGATCTGAGCCAACTATGTGCGCCACACTCGACTGTGACTACTTGTCAGCCCCAGGCTTGTTTCTTGCTCTTGTCACCCGACTCTTTGGCTACTCCCTGGACAATCAGCACCCGTCAGATATCCACGATCATGAATTCTTGTCTGGAAGTGGAAATTTGGAAGAAACGGAAGTCGACAGGATATTACGATTTAGCGACAGAATTGAAGATACGCCGGATTCGATTGGTGTAC